>PTEX01000159.1:1085844-1122226 GCA_003342815.1 Eudromia elegans
AAGAATTTCTTAACGGTGAGGGTGACAGAGCACTGGAACAGGCTGCCCAGAGAGGTGATGGAGTCTCCTTCTCTGGAGATCTTCAAAACCCGCCTGGACATCACCCTGTGCCACATGCTCTAGGCGACCCTKCGTGTGCAGGKGGGTTGGACTAGGAATAGGAATTTGTTGGAGTAGGAATATTACCCTGTAAAGACGCTAGTTCCCAAAGGAGGCCCTAAAATATTATGAAACACTTTGAATAACCAAAATTGCTCCAAATGATCCAAAATTATCATCGAAATAGAAAGAGACTCTTTGAAAAGGGATGAAATATGGCAGGTCTATGAATATGATTCTTGCTATCTTAYTGACGTCAATTTGAATATACTTCATCATAACTGATCATGTGAAGCAAATGTCTTTTATTTCATACTTTTTGGTATTTTAGGTAGGACAGAGGTTAAAATAAATTCTTCCTGATACTAGAGAAATATCTGCAGAGTATAAAGTAGTGAGAATGGACAATGGACAAATTAGAGTGAGTGAGAATAAGTGTCTCCTAAATAGGCAAGAAGAAACTGAAGTAGGCTCTACATGTTCTTTTTACATTGTAATCTTTTCACCTACTTTCCTAGCTTCATATTTTGTTGGAAGACAGTACCAACCACACCAGACTTCTGGGTGTAAAATGAATGTCTTTGAAATACTGACCTGACAATTATGAAGAAAAAGTCATAAGGTTTTCCATTACTATGCACATCAGCACTTTAATTCAATTCTCCACTGAGGGAAAGTGAGAGTTTTGGCTTACTGATGCCTTGTATGTAAAAAGAGTGGAAGAAAATTGTCCTTAAATATCAACCAGAAAATCGTCTTTTTTATGCATGTTTCCATTACTTGTAATAGCAAAAAAAAAAAAAAAAAAAAGAAAAACCAAAACCCTAATTTACTTAGGACATACAAAGCATATCTGCAGGAATAGATTTTGTCTCTATTTGACAGATTAGTCCTTGAGCAAAACTTGTGAATAATTAGTTCATCTTTAGTTCATCTTTATAAAACATAGTCCCATGTTTTTGAAAAAGGAGATATGAATATGTAAGCCATTTGGATACTTTTCTTTTTTAGATATTGACTGTTTTTTCTCTGGATATTGACTGCTTCTTCTGGCAGGATGGCAAGGGGAAAATGACTGTTTTTGAAATGCCCATTCAATCTCATCAGGATCTGCAGCCTTACACAGAGACAAAATTCATAATTTGTAAAATTAATAATTTGTAAAATTTGCTGTATACAGTATTCAAGTTTTCATTCCTTCCCACTAATAAGTGACATTCATTAAAACACTACAGGCCCATGCAAAAACGTTAATATTAAAGAAACTCTTCTGAAAAGAATGATGAGGTTATACTAAGAATTAAAAGAACTGATGAAATAATTTCTTAGGATTTTGTCAAAAGTTTGTTCACGTCAGATTTGTTATGCAGGTTTTTGCTTGGAGCAATCTATTTAATTGTTGATAAGATTGGTCCATGCATTTCATTCAATAAGTCAAATTCCAATTTTATCTGGAGAGGACCACAAGGTGGTTAAAGTCTTCATGTTAAGAAACAGGACTTTGATCTGTTAAAAATAAAATAAAAACCTTATTAAGTCTGGCATGGTGATAATGGGTTTTGCTGTCAAGGTGTCTGGATTGGCATAAATGACGTAGTGTGTCTGACCTAAGGACAAATGAATTTTGAGCATTATATTTGTGGGGGTGTTTGTGAGTCTGCATTTGTTCTAGATGTTCTAGTTGTTCTAGTTCAATTCACAGTTTCTCCATATCTTGCCAGGAGTGCAGCTGCAGCTAACATATGCTCTTTAATAGCAGAGAAGAACTGCATACATTCCATCTACATAGTGTTGTATGTATGTCTGTATACATAAACATGTATATCAGCCACAAATGCTACCCTAGATTCACTCATGAACTCCATGAACTGGGACTGAAAGACCTCTTTCCAATGAACTCTGTAAACAACAGCATCTTATTTTAAAGGTAATGACACACAAAAAAACAAGAAGCCTTTTTTGAAAAGTGAGGAAAAGCTACATATCTAGGCTTGCTTTGTGAAAATTTAGTAATACACTCAGTTTAATACTAAAAAATGATTTTTCAGTAATTGTTGAATTATATATATTCTAGGTTGATTGGGAAAATATCCATAACATTATTGGAAATAATCAATTTTCTAAAATTCTGCTACATTTCATGTAATAGTTATTTAAGAGAATTTCCTTTGAGGGCAGGGACATTAATATATTAACAACTAAAGATTAAAACCTATTTTGAATTTTAGCATATTTTTCCTGCTTTCTTCAGGAAGCAAACGTGCCATGAAACATGAAAGTTGCATTTTCAACACTACACATGAAAAATAGCCAACAATTTCCTAGTGTTAATGTCCTGGTGGATATTTACAGTTACTATAACACTATTTATTACAAATATATCTATATATAGATGTAGATATAAAATATTGTTGCAGACACTCTTATTTTACACATGTTTTTAAAAGAACAGCTTACAAAACAGCTTACCTAAAGCAAAATATTTAAACAGTAAAATAAATTATACAGCATATAGTTGGGTTGATTAACCTTCTGGATTATAATATTTCCTTTAATTTATTACTTAATATTTAGTCTAATAAAGCACAAGAACATGTTGATAGCCATAAATTATATGAACATCTGTTTTGCTCTAAATGACCTTGTGGGATATTTCCTACAGATTTGACTGATAACTAATGTGTATTTTAAGACAGCAAGGACAAACAAAGTGCATGAAAGAGGTTCATGATGACAACGTAATTTATAAACACACTAAATGAGTAATGCAGAGTACACGCACAATGATGGCACAGTAATGTCTTCTTGTAGGACATATTTAACAAATCATTGCTCATTCCATTGCCTTTCGTTTCATGCAAGTTGATGGAAAATGTGCTGACAATGCAGCTGGATAGCTTAGGGAAGGGTAATGGGATATGGTGTTCAAAAACAGCCCAAGCTCAGTAGTGAGTGAAAGTCATAATGTTATGCAGGTTGCTCAGTATTCTACTCAGGTCTTAATAAATTAATCTAGTCAAGACTGATTTTGAGAAGACTGTTCATATGTACTCTAACAGCACTTACGTCAATAGCTGAAGGAATGATCTAATTCATTCATGAACATTATTTACATTTGTCTTATATTAAGAAAGTGTATGAGTTATKTTTGCTTTTCACTCCTGGTTCTGATATGTTAGCAGTCCAAGACAGTTCCCAGAAAGGGAAATATTTAAAATATTACTTTTAAGCTGCTTTTTTTTAACAAATGTGGGTGACATCTCTGTTAGTGGTGAGAGTTATTATAATATCATACCTTTCCAAAGTTTTACATTGTGGTCAATATTTTCCTAGATGTGTTTTTTTTTCCCATCAGTACTATTTTCGTAGGAAGCGAGGGGAATGGAAGCAAGTCAGAGATTTAATAAACAAGAAAATCCTTCCTTTTTTTATATTTTATTTTATTTATTTATTTTGTTTTTTGATTCAGACTGCTTCAGGCACAGAACTATATCTAAGTATTTAATAAGCTGAAATGAAGTCAAAATGTATTGCTTCCTGAAAATATAGTGTAAAATAATAGGTGAGTTCATACTAAAGTCTGCAAACATCTATTTCTCTACACACTTGCATCTTTGGACACCTGTGGCAGGACAGCAGTCCTGCCGCTTTATTAGCAGGATTGCACAGTGAAAACCAGGATGGGCACCCTATATTGTATGTATATAGTTGGGGCACTGGGGCTTATGGCAGGCTTGAGGCTGCCAATCACCCTGACCTCCGGTAACCCCAGAGGGGTTGGGGCTGGAGTGCTTCTTGGCCTGACCAGCTGTCCGGCCAATGGCATCCCTGAGCCACCCAATCACGATGGAGAGAAGCACCCAGAAGGCTGCTTCCATTTATGCCACCTCTGTGTGTGTGTGTGTGAGTGTGTGTGTGTGTGTGTGTGTGTGTGTGTGTGTGTGTGTGTGAGTGAGTGAGTGAGTGAGTGAGTGAGTGAGTGAGTGTGTGAGAGGCTGGTGGTGGAGAGAGTGAGTGTGACAGAGGGCTTGGTCGACCGAGGCTCCCCCACTCTCACCCTCGATCCGCGGCGTGCCCCTCTGGTACGGCCCCAGCGTCTCCTCCGGCGGATCGCCACCCTTTTTGCCGGAGGGCTGGCTTTGCGGGGCCAGCGAGCAACTGTGGTGAGGGCAGGCTCGCTGCTTTGGGCAGGAGCAGCCCAAAGTCTCCCCACAGACACCAAGATAAATGTGGAGCTCAATCTTGCCTGCAATTTTTCTATGTGCTATTAAAAGCACGTGTGCACTAGAGGACAGGACTGAGTCAAGAGGTTAACTTATCTCAGAGGATCTATTGAATTTGTGCTGATCGGAGYGAAAGTACTAGGACTTTAAGGTACTATTAAAAGTGGGGTTTTTTTTTKCATTTCTGTCTTACGTTGTTCTACTTTTTAGCAGGTGTTCATAGTCATTAGTAGACATTGTGTAGTAGTTTTGTTCTTACTTGTAAGGAGTTAAATATGCTGAATTGAACGAACTGTTCCTACAGTCAGGGAATACTATTCTCTACTTTTTCTGAAAGGCACGCCATGGATTCATGTTTTCTTACTAGTATATACTGAGCAATTCTAAAATACTGGATGCAAAAACTCATGTTATTGGTAAAAATGATATATTCCTTATATATTCCTTATGTCTAACTTTTAGAAAGAGTGACTGTCATAACCAGTAGATAACCACAAATAAATCTGGATTATAAAAAGATAATAGGATAATTGGAGGATACAATTGGAGGATTTTTTTTTTTTTTAATCTCAATATACCAACTGGTCTAAGATCATCCTGAATAATCTTGTGAAAGGCATTTATGTATGTAATTTATTTTAATCTGTTATGATTAATTGCACAGTTGTTCACAGCAATTTTCAAAATAAAAGTAGAAGATTAAATAGGGTGGAAAGGAGAAGAGGTAGGCAGGCTGTTTCTGTTTCATAGTATGCATTTAAAATATCACTAATCATAGCTGAAAGTGTGACTATAACTAGTATGTTTATAATTATTTGAACCAGTGTGTTAAATTCCCAAATATATCCATATTGCATGCAGAATTCCAAGTTATAGTCGGTCTAACCTAGCAGCAAAAGGTAAATATTGCTTTCACCACTACTTTATTCAAATTCTTTGTTCAGATTTTACATATCTTTAGTATTTTTCAAACAAAACTTTGATGAGTGACTTGAACAGTGAGGTTTGACATAGGTTTCAAAACCATCTTCCTTCTTCAAGAAGTATGACTTCACTTTCAGAAAGTCTTCACATTTTTCATGAGGTTTCTGAAATAGAGAGAGAACAGCTCATGTCTGCTGTATAAAATCTGCTTCTGTAAAGGGCCTTACAAAAACATGATACGGTTTCTGTTTAGAAAGATAGACTTGGCTCACAAATAGTATGCCAGTCTGTGATGCTGACATTTGGCTTCTGTTATCATTAAAAAGACTCTAATGACATCATAAAATATATGTCACTAAAATATATATCAAAGTGTGCCATCAAGGGAACACATCCATAATCTTATTTCTAAACTCTTCTTTAATTTTTTAATGGTCAATATAAAAAAGATACATATATATTTTTCATATAACTTTTGAATTTTGCCAGAGGCATCAAATATGTAGTAATTAACTCTGAAGAATTTGAAACTTGCGGTCCTCCCTTCTCCTCTTTCTCCACAAGAATGAAAGCAAAAGCATGTATGCCAAAAAACACTTCTGTCATCGTTATAGATATGATTAGAGAATAATAAGAAAGAAGGAATGGTGTCACTAATGTTCCTATAAGGTAGGTTTCTAGCATGTCCATCCATTACTATTAATAGCTGTAATAAAAGAAATGTGAGACATTCAGATGGTTTCAAGCAATATCAAGTTATTGTTGTCCTATTTTATTCCCTGTGTGATGTGCAAGGTGACATCTTTCTTGTGTTATAACATAAGATGTCTTGTTTTCTTGATGACAGTTTGTGACATCTTGTTTTATCTCTTTTAATATTTCATTTAACAGTCATCTCTTCTTTCTGACTGCCATTGCTAAAGAACAGAGAGAAAGCTTTATTTCTCAGCTGTATGTGTATATATACATATATAAATGTGTATATGTGTATATACACACACATACACACAAACATGCTTTCTACACATGTGTATATATATTCATTCACAAAAATGTTCCTAATAACTATCCAGGCTCTAGAAGTTGAACTATTCCAGAAGAAGGCTTCACAACAGAGCAAGTGTTCCAGCAGTGTGTTCCAGCAGTGCAATGAACATGGATGGGTGCAGTGAACAAATAACCTCTCTCCTCTTGCTTTTGGTCTTTAGGCTGTTTTTCCCTTGTGGCAAGGCCTTTTCAAATTCCTTGCAGTTGCTGTTTTACCATATGTCAAGGCAGTGAGGCATGTGATGCCTTCTGGCTTTTCATATGCTGTCACATAGCTAAKAAAATTCTGCTATAAAAAGACAGAACTATAATATAAATCCAGATGTTTAAATATCTGATCCAGTGCTGCCCCAGAATACAAGATAAAACAGATTTTTTTTTTTTTTTTTGAGACAGTTAGTAAATTTCACTAATGTACTACCTAAGGAAATGAAATGGGGGAAAAAAAGTGTTTCTGATCTGAATCACTTTGAAAGTTTTGTTGGATACAAATATGGAAGTGAAAGTGATTGGGTATATGTATTAAAGAAAGCATTGTCATTTGGACTTTACAATGGACCTTGCCTGAGTTGACCAACCTCAAGTTTATAGTGGTTCTTTTAATTTTAAAACATATTATTTGATAGTTCCTAGTCTGGTATGCAAAATATTATAATTTCTTTTTATCTTTATTGAATACAATGTCTATTAGGTTTACATTTCTGTATGTAAATTCCATTTCTGAAACTTGAAAGCAACTAGAGTTAATTGACCAATATATTACTCAACATTGTAAGAAATACAAATTTCTCTCCATTCTATCTCCAAAAGTTGTTTTAGGCATAAATTTGTCATTTATCTTTATCAGTCAATGCTTTTAAATTCAATAACAGATAATTCTGACATAAAATAGCATGAACCATCTGAAATGTTGGTAGTGTTGCAATTATTTGATCATTCGTTATAATCCCCTGAAGCCATTTGGTGAGAGGTTATAACCAAATAGAGCGTTGTCTATATACCTCTACCTATATAAATATATATATGTATGTATAGGTATATAGAAGGTTAAACAAGAGATTGCATATCCAAATTCTTGTTTTAACTTTTTGGGAATAATTACATTAAATGTTCATTTTAGATTGAAAAACACAGATACATACGGGATAGCTGCAAAGGAATGCCCACATAAAGAGTTTATAGGAAAATATATTTTCCATAATGCACAGACTAACAGAGTATGGGATCCTCTGAAATATTATGCTCAAAAAATGTAAATAGTTAAATTAGATTTATTTTAGGATAGTTGATGATTTCTTAGAATATCATCCTTAGTATTTTACAGTCTCCCTAGGATTATTCCAAAATAGTCAGTCTTCTGTGGAATCAAAATTTTATCTTTATTTGAAAATGGTTATATTGAAGGTGACATTACATTGTTTTACAAAAAGGGGTTGCTTAAGATCTCAAGATGCCTGTAACGTGTGAATAACAAAAACCAGTACATATCATAATCAAAATGTGATATATTTTCTTTTCTGATTCTAGTGGTTTGAAATGTAGGCTCTACTTGATTTTTCAAAGATGGCAGATAAAGAGAAGATATATACTGTTATAACACTCGTGAAAGTTGAATCTTTACATGAAAAAAAGTCACTACAGCTTTCAAAAAAAAGACATCATAAGCAATCTGCTAAGTGAAGTGTAGTCTATTGTGATCCGTTCATTCAAATATGTTTTCTGAAACAATATTATTTTGAATAAATACTAAACCTTCTAGCATTACCTTTGATTTCTCTAGGTGAAAGTCAGAACTGACAAAATGTGTTCCTACTGGAGGGAAAGATTCTGTCTATCTAGCTATATCTGTAAACCTTCTATTTACATTTCTATATGCCTTACACTGGAGGTTTGCATTCTAGGCTGTGCACCAAGATTCCTTTTTCAGGTTTGATTTTCTGTAGAAAATGTCACTGAAATAAATCACTGAAAAGCAGCATGTAATAAGAAAAAAAGATGTGCCCTTTCTCTCTCTTCCCCACATAAATAGAAGTATCAAATTAGTTTAGCATATTTAAAAGATTAGCTAATATGATAGATGTAGAATAAAATAATCACTTATTGAATTGGTGAAGCATTTTATATAACATAGGAAGAAAATCTCTCTTTTTTCAGGAAAAAATATATTTTGTTCTTTAATTATCCACCATTATTTTTTTTTAGTATTTAAAGAAAGAAAAAAGAAAGAACTCTAATGGCTGTAAAATTAATTAGTCTGAAAAGAGAAAATTTACTAAAAATGAATGAAGAGATATTTCTGCTGCTACTATAAAATTAATATAAGCTTCAGTAAAGCTGTTTGGTTTTATGTTGTGACAGGTTCTTTTTTATTTCAAGGACTGTGCCTGGGACAATCTGAGTAAAATAACAACAGCAGCAAACATTACATTTAATAAACATGAAGGAGATTTTCTCAGCTGAAGTTGAAATAGTGTTGCCAGTTCAAATAAAACTGATAGAGGTTTTCTTTACCATTTTTACCTCCCAATACATTTGTTATTGACATTTTAGCTTTGTTGTTCTCATTGTTCTCATAAGTACATAGCTTATAAAATCAAAATACCAAAGTTGTATATTAAAAAAGAAAAAAAGAAATATAAAGAAAGGAAAAAGAAATTCTGAAGCTTCTTCACAGGGTGAAGCACTCTCAGATGGGTTTAATGCATTTCTTACAATCCACCGCCTGAAACTCTTCATTGGTAGAGATATTCTGAAGACTTTTTTACAACAATAGCTAAAACTGCATTGAGTTCTATTCTTTTTGCCTCCCCATTCCTCTAGTATATACATATATATACACACACCATTCATATTTGAAGAGGTTACTAGAACTGAAACTTTTCAGCGAATAGGATAGGTTTTTTTCTCAATAAGCATCTCTTAGGGGGGAAAAAAAAATGTCTACATGGAGCCTGATTAGAGTCTAGGAATAAGGTTTGGCTGAATGATTATGTTTTATTTCTAAGGAGCTGTTATGTGTTTTGGAATTTATCTTGACCAAAGATATTCAAAGAATATCTTTGAATACTGCAAGATCAAGCAATATAGAGATTACATTGAATTCAAACCTGAACAAGACTTGTTCTAAAGTTCTAAAGAAAAATTTTCTGTCTTTTGAAGTTGCTTCTTTAAATAACGTAATTAGTTMTTAAAATTTTCATTCTAATTGAAATTCAAATTCACTTTAAAATTCAGATAAAGCAGTAGTTTTAATAGGCAATCAAAATTATAAATGTTTTGTTSTCTTTTAAAGGCATTTTTCAGCACAGGATCAGGAGCCTTGACAGGAATCTTCAAGATCATTTTCAGTGAGCTGCTAAAATCAATTTTCTAAGATGGTATTCTGATACTTTCAAAAAAGAAGATTCTCTCTGACAAAAGTTATTCAGAACTGCTTATGGTGTGCAGGTCAGCATAGTCAAATAAGGGGACACTGGAAAAGAAAGGAGGAGAATTTTTGAAACTGAGACAAGTATACACTAATTAGAAGAAATTTACTAGTGAATTTTGGATCCTAAAATACAGATATATATCGAACAGTCATGCAACTGTAAAATATGTTGCAAGGTTGTAGTAAAAATAATTATGAGGTTAAAAAGAAAAGAAAAGAAAAGAAAAGAAAAGAAAAGAAAAGAAAAGAAAAGAAAAGAAAAGAAAAGAAAAGAAAAGAAAAGAAARGAAAAGGAGTTGACTTTTTTTCTTTTTTCTAGTGATTGCCTTTACTTACCATTACTATTGCCAGCTGTGTTGATTATCAGTTTCAGAGAACTGACATATTTTGTTTCTGTTCTATGGTCAAAGTGTTGATATCCAATCCCCATATCCCTCCTGAAAATTTAATGAAAATAAATACTGAAGTATATTATGAAGCATTCCCAGCAGGATGGAATAGAACAAAAGCTTTTTTATAWCTCCAAGATAGATAGATTAAAGTACATATACTTAAAAGAACTTCACATGAATTTTACTGGAACAAATTGATCTCCAAACAGATTCTCAATAAAAAAAAAAAATTATGGCTTAATATTGGAGAGAGAATCTTTATGGGTTTTAATGCCCAGATTTTATGCAAGGCACTACCTTTTTGCACCCATTACTTTAAGCCAAGGTCAGAAATGAATATTACAATTTATAACTTTGAGTTAGTTCTGAAGATACAGTACTTAAAAAATTGAGCTTAGAAAACKCTTCAGATGAAAAGTACATGTCTGTGATAATGTAAACAATTTATGTGTTATTGACTGTATTGACTGTTTTTCTTTGAGTATAATGACATATTCCACATGTAAGGATCTACGAAAAACACCAGAAGCAAAAAAAAAAAAACCAAGTCAAAACAACAAAAGAACATGTTTTTAAACATTTAGTTTGGATAACGTCTTTGTGGTGCTAAAACAAATTTGTTTAGACATAATTTTACAAATATGTAGGTCTGTGCTTACATCTAAATGAAATTACTTTTTTGATGGATAATGAGTTTAATATCTATTTTTTTTTTATTTCCCTGATTATAAGAATTGGAATTTAAACTCCTGAAGCCAGAGCAGAGAGAGGAAACAGTAAAATAAGCTCAAACTGTGGTTGTAGGATATTTTGGAAATTCAAAACTCTCTTTTATGCTACAAAGACTTTATGTTATAGTATAGGTAACTAAGAAAAGAAAAAGATGCTTCCTCTTCCTTTATTTTCTTCCCTTATTTTCTCTCCTTCTTTTGAAGCACTATCTTGCATTTTCTCTCATAAAAAAAGGGAGATAAAATCTATGCTGGACCTTCTCTAGAAGCTCCATGTCCTGCCTGTACTGAGGAGCCCAGAACTGCACCCAATACTCCAGACACGGCCTCACCAGAGCTGAGTAGAGGGGTAGGATCACCTCCATCAACCTGCTGGAAACACTCCTCCTGATTCAGATCAGAATACCATTGGCCTTCTTGGCCACGAGGGCAAAATAGTTGCAACCATGTATGCAAAAAATATGTATCATATTGTTATCTATAATGTATGACAAATAATGATCACATATCTTTAGATTTGGGCCTTTTTTGGTTTTTGGGTTTTTTTTTTTTTTTTTTTTTTTTTTTTTTTTTTTAAGGAGTTCAAAGCCAGAAGGATCTATCACCACACACATGGACAAAAAAAGTTGGGTGATAATTGGAAAATTGGAAATCACTATGTCTATTAATTCATGCAAGTTACTTGCTTTCAAATATTCAAATATTTTTTCTTCTTTTTTTTTTTTTAAGCAATGCATACTTTCAGATGGCAAATTCTTAAACAGGATATCAAATAGATAAATTGAATTTGCTTAATCACTAATCAATTTTTGATTATTTTAATCTCATATAAACAGCTCTGTATATAAGCAGAGACCATGTCATCCATGGCTACAAAACCAGCAATATGTGAGAACAATAGTCTATTAAAACACACTAATAATTAAAATTCAAGGGAAATTCTCATCTATTTTATATGCATTTGTAAGCATGATTTTTGTCAACGTGGCATGATGCATTCAATAAGTGAATAGCTATTACAGGGCATGCATAGTTTGTGATTAAAAATGACAGGCAGAGCAACATATCATTGAATATTGACTTTGTGTGATTCCAAGATAGATGTGCTGAGGATTTAAAAATTGTCTATTAATAATAAAGGATTTTTTCCCTATGGTAAAACCACAGGAAAGTAGGAGACAGAGAAGGTCAATGGACAAAGGACATTGATAATCATTATAAGTTGATGTCTGCTGAAATCTAATACAACATGATGCTGAGATTAAATAAAAATTCTTGATTTAGAAACCTTGTACAGAGGTTGAGGGGAATGATGATTACAGACTTTATCTCTTAGTAAATAAATCTGTGTTTGACATGTTTGATATTCACAACTGAAATCTGAACTGAAATCACAACTGAAAGACTATATATAGACCATTCTATATTAGTAGAAAGCAAGAAAAAAAGATATCTACAATTGCACACACTATAAGACTTAACTAGGAAAGGAATTCATTTACCTGCACTTGTAAATAATYTTTTTCTTTTAGAAGGAGAAAAAATAGACAATAATGTGAAAAAAAGTATTACTAGTGAATCCAGTGTACAGAATGTTTCTGTCAAGCAAAAATAAAATGCTTAGCTAGATCTTTGAGAGAGATTATACAAACAAGAAAATTATATTACTTCTGTTGAAATCAGTAGTTTTGCATTTGCTTTGCTTTCTGTTTGCTAGCCCTAGTTTGATTAACTGCTTCTACTATTAATCATTTTGATTAGCCCTATGAATATTTTAGAAAAAAAAAATCATCCCTCTTTTTCTTTTTTCCTTTTTTTTTTGTCTTATTTAAAAAGCAAGTAGACACACTAGAACTAAGGGTTTCATAATGAAATTGCCCACAAATATTTTGTCGACTTGTACATCTGAAATGAAAGCACCTGTAAGTGTGCAGGACCAAAGCCCTAAAAATTGCCTGCATGAGCTATAAAGCAAGTAAGGAAAGAAGAGTAAGAGTGTAGCTTGCTACAAGCTGTTTAAATGTTGCCTCCATAGCACAGACCACACATAGCAAAATGCTTTAAAAGACAGAATAGTTTTGTTGTCCTTCACAGTACCTTACCTGGTCTAAAATACACTAGCACTCTATTTCCCCAAAGGAGAAATTACTTCAGGCATTTGTTGTTTGCCTACTTACTTTTTCAGTATTCTGGTCCTTTGTTCATTTGACTATGCCCTAAATCAGATCACTTGAGTGAACTGTATCACAAGAAGGAAAAAAAAGCCTGAAACAAAAAGCCTGAAAAAAAACTGAAACATTTGTTGAGGCTCTTTGCTGACATGTTCTTTATACACTGGCATTTATAAGCTGTCCAGATGAATATTGAGAATATATTGGGGGAGGGTTGTTTGTTTGTTTCTCAAGTATGTTTGTGGTTTTTCATACTTTTTCTTCTTTTTCTTTGGATACTTTTGAAATAAACTCTCAGGTTTTTTTAGAAGCATCAGACATTCCTTTTGCAGACACATAGGATTAGAGTGACTGATAGGTAGGTAGGTAGAGTGATTGATGGGTAGGTTCCTTTTTGTAGTAAAGACGGTTTTATTAGGTGTGAAAGGTACTTTGTTTATTATTTATTTTCTAAAGATAATATTGTTTTTTGTTTTCTATCCTATATTTAGTTATTTGAATATTTCTACTATATTAATATTTTATTGTCCGTTTAAAGCTTAAGTTATTCTTTTGTGAACTATTAAACAAAGAATAATTTAAGGCAAATTATAACTGTCAATTAATTTGAAGTCTTTCTCCTCTCTAGGGGATCATATAGTCACAATATGTTAGTGACATTTTCCTTGATGTGAAATGCATATGCTTCTTTGAAATTATTTGTCAAACAAGCCATTTTAGCTGCCAAGCTATTGAAAAAAGAAATTAATAAATTCTTAGTGTTTTAAAAAATATAAATAGCAATATCTCTCATTATCTGTTAACAGTAACTTCAGAACTTTCATTAGTAGTATTACATTCACACTAAGCCTCAAGTCTTCTGACATAGCAATAGAAGGATATTAGCTAGTGAGGTTCTTCTAATGGCTATTAACTTTCTATAATTAAGGTGTCTAAGGTTTCATTGTTGACAGGAGAACCTCCATGATGCTACTTAGGGACTTAGTTGCCCTTTAGGTAGTAGGACTGTCAGTATTCTATGAAACATACATTTCCCCGTATTTGTAATGAAGTGACGATATTTGTTTCTTTGACATATTTTACTTCTGTTTCCTTTTTATAAATTCAATGACAAGTCAATGTAAATGATACAGATAGTGTTATATACGGTGTTAAAATGCTTCATAAAATATAAATTCATATAAATATTTCATAAATATTATGTTCTATGTTTCATTTTTCTTTGGAATGGGAATGATTTCTTTTTGTTTGCTTTGAAGATTTAGTTATCTGCATTCAAAACCTTCTGAGCTCTTCCCTGACTGCTGAATGACTTCTACTGCTCACCTATATGAAACAAACTTTGATTTCTGTGTTAAAATATCCACTCACATACTAAAATGCTTGTCAAAAAAAATAAGGATCCCGAGGTTGGATACTGTGTGGTTTATTTTCTTTAAGATAGTTGCCACTGTGAAGTTTTCAGAAAAAGTGAACATATTCTTATTGCAGTTATTAAACATTTATAATGGAATTTAAATTATACCCTCAGTGGAAAGCACCCTTGGTATATCTAGGAACACAGTTAAAACACTGTCCTACTTGTACTTTTAAACCAATTCATTTTAGAGGATGTTTAAGCATGCATTTTCTCAATGACTTTGCTCTTCCTTGGGAGTCCTAACGAAAGTGGCTGCAAAATTTTTGAATTATTACTTATCTTCTCTTTTAAAAATCAGTTATAACTTAGTGCAACAGTTTAATGGACTTCAGACCTCTTGTATAGCACAGCTGAGAGTGACAAGTTTCCCTAAGGAGAATGCTAATCCGATGTGATAGCCCTGTGCAGAATCAAGCGAAGCTGACATGGTGATTACTAGCTACAAGATCAGAGGGTCAGCCTGTTGACATTCTTCCTCCAGCAGCTAAGGRAAGGAGCAAGCAAGAAAAAGGTCTGAATCTGCTATAATCATTGGGTTGAGGTGCAGAAGGGAAGATGAAAGGGGCTGCAAATGAGAGCATTAGTGATTTCCATTGTCAGTGTGGGGCAGAGATGTCAAGAAAAACTCTTGACATTAGCACTAACCACGACGTCCAGGAATAGCCTGGGCCACTGTGTCTCCACAGTGCTGTAACTCTGTGGGCKGTGGCAGCATTGCCTTAGGCAGCAAATGTGCCTTCTCCCTCCTCAGCACAACGTTAGGAAAGATATTCAGCCAGCAGTGAGGCAAACAGAAAGATCACTGCAAACTACTCCTAGAGGCTGGTGTGCAGCCTGGTTTGTGACCGCTGGATCAAAACAAAGCCTGTTAATGGTTGAGAGTGGTGAGGAAAAACCTCCCTGGGAAAGACATACAGGTGAATGGTTAGTCAGAAAATTGTTGCTTAGCCTTGAATCATTGATTAATCGTCTTGTTATGAAATGTGTGGTGTTACATTCCTTTTATGAGGCTCAGTAAAACTGCAGTGATATTGAGTGTGGTCATATTATTCAATAGTTAGAAAGAGAAGGGCTAATAAGAAAAAAATTAGGGATCCATTATCTTCCCAGCATTTATGTTAAAAAAAAAAAAAATAGTTTATAAAAATAAAACAGAAAAAGCTGGCAGGAGATTGAAAAGGAAACATTCTGAAAATTTCTATCTCAAAACTAATGTTGTAAGGTAGCGCATTCTCCAGATGTTATCACCAATCTCTCTGATCAAAACCTCATGTACCACAGTGAATGATACATAAGAGTAGTTCAGAAGTTTCAGAAGGCATATATTTTTTTTTCAAGGCAAAAAGGTTTTTTTGTGCTATCAGTTCCAGTGTATCAGAGATTCCTCTGATACGTCACCAGCTGTGCTGAATATGCACAGTAAAGCTTCATTTTTGGGACTAATAGAAAAGCCCTGAAAGTCTACAATTTGAATATGCGAGACAAAGCAAGTAAACACTGCTGTAAAAGTAACCTTTATGAGCATTTAGCTGATCATCAAAGAACAGGTCATTTACCAAGGGAAGAATGCTGATTGCATTGTTATTGATCCACTCTGATTTAATTTAAGCTTTAGGCACTATACCAAATAAGAGGAAGTAATATCTGCTGATATTAAGTATTATATTGCATGTAGATATCTCTGCAGGATATGAAAACAGAAAATGAAAATTGCATTGGAAAAAACAGGTGTTTGGATACTGTGTGTTTTCAGTAAGATATATGAAGCTAATACAAGCCTGTAACTTCTGATCTATGTAGGAGTTATGACTTCATTTTAAGGAAAGCATTGCTACTAATCAAATCAACCAATGAATTTGCTTTATACAGTAAGCTGACATTTACATAGCAAGGAATATAGGTTTTTTTTTTTTTTTTCATTCAGATAAGTAGGGAAAATTATCTCCCTACMTTTTAGGAAAATATAAATTCTAGAAGCATCTTAGTTCTATGTTTAAACAGCATAAACCATAAGCTGAAAACTGAAATGAGACATAAGCTTAAAAAATTCAAGAAAAAAATCTTCCCGTTAAAAAGTACTAAGTCTAAGAGTCTACTGTCAAAACCTACCAAAGTTGAAACAGTATAATGGAGAAAATAAGCTCTTGATTCCCTAACACCAAACATGATTAAAAAAACAGAGAAAATGCAAAAATACGATGATGGTATTGCTATACATATATGTGTGTATATATATGTGTGTGTATGTGTGTGTATGTGTGTGTGTGTGTGTATATATATATATATATATTTACTCTTATCCTTTTACCTCTTGCGCCCATTATTTCTCCATCTTATTCCCATGAGTATTCAGGCATATATATTCTCTTTTCCTGTCACTCTAGGGGAAAAAAAAAAAGAAAAAAAGAAAAAAAACCCTCAGAATATATTCAGGAGTTTGATAACCTATTGTGCATGTGAATGTAATGACGATGTGATTTTACTGTTAATAGCAGCAGATTTTTATGAGATGTCTTTAGAAAAGCTGTTTTATAAGAACAAGTTTTAGTTATTTAGCTACATCCTTTGTATAGGTTATCTCTTGTAATTTCTGTTGTGTAAATTGCGTATGTGATGCAATTTTACCCAATTCTGTTTTGATGCTGATTCAGGACATTACCTTAGATTTTTTTTTTAAGCAAATGTTTATATACTTCCTGAGGGTAAGATGAAGTTCAATATAATGAATACTGAGGACAATGAACACATGTATAGCAGTTTCCATTGATTCTGCTTAGAATTTCCATTACTGAGCACAGTTTGGTTGCATTAAAATGTATTAAAGGCAGTATAAAAACAAGCTACCTTCCATTAGAAGCACTGTGTCAACCTAGAAGGTAGAGCAGCTGACTTATGTTGGGATTTGCTGTTAGAAACAAGTGTATTAACATCAAAAAATAGTCTTAAATTTCTAATGCATATTTAGATAATGACTGAAAATTTACAGCCACGAGAAAGGAAGTGACTTTATTGCGAAGAAAGAAAAAGTAGGGAAAAAAAGGGGGAAAAAAAAGTAGGTTTTTTGTGGGGGAAAAAAAAAAAGCAGTTAACAGAAAAAAAATCATATGCATTTTAGAAGTCATAATTTCTCAGTGTTTTCAGGAGGCAGTTATTAACTGTGGAAGACTGAATGGGAGGTTAGAACTAAGTTGAACATAGCATGATCATAGGATACATCATCCATGACATAGAATCCTTAAGATTGGAAGGGACCTTTGGAGATCATCTAGTCCAACCCCTAAACATACAGGATCATCTACAGCATGTTACACAGGATTGTGCCCAAGTGGGTTTTGAAGATCTCCCGAGAAGGAGACTCCACCACCTCTCTTGGCAACCTGTTCCAGTGCWYTATCACCCTCACTGTTAAGAAATTTTTCCCTAGTTCCTACGGAACTTTTGATACTTCAGTTTSTGGATGTTTCCTCTTGTCCTGTTGCTGGGCACCACTGAAAAGAGACTGGTCCCATCATCCTCACTCCTTCTCTTAAGGTATTTATAGACTCCGTTCARATCCTCTCTCAGCCTTCTTGTCTTCAGGCTGAACAGGCCTGGGCTCATCTTTTTGTACGTATCCTTTCATTCTGGTACTAAAGGATAAACTTTTGGTAATAAAGGATAAACTTTATACCAAAATATAAACAAGTCCATTGGGACTAATTAACAAAAAAAAANAAAAAAAAAAAAAAAAAAAAAAAAAAAAAAAAAAAAAAAGGGTGGGGAGTCAGCTGTTTACCATTGCAGACTCAGAAATGCTCTAAAATAATGTTTCTTAAACTGAAATAACTGAATGCTTGAGCATGATGTATTCAGGTAACATACAGTGGTACAAACAAGGTATTTTTCACAGGTGGTTGCAATAACAGCATAAATAGTGATATGAAAGAATGGAAGCTACTGCTCCTAGGCAGATACTACTGTGGTTAGGTGAATGCTTTGCTGTGATTTTCTAGATAAGACAGCAATGTTTAGGTCCCTTGTTCCTGTAACTTCTTGTTTCCATTTCCTAGCAGAAAGCTGAAGAATATAAGTCTCACCACGGATTTTATCTCTAGTTCTGCAACTACTTATGGATATATACAGCTGCTGCTTAAAAATAGAATTCTATATGTGTAGAGTATTTCTCATGTTTCACCATTAGAAAATAACAGTGTAATTTTTGCATGTCATTAAGTCATTTAATAACAATTTCCCTTTTTTTTAATTATGGTATTTGTGATTATCCAAGAAGCCAGGCCTAAATTGATATTAATATAATAATTTATAATTTAAATCATAAACKTTAAACAATTTTTACATTCACTGCAGACTTTAGAAACAAATGAGGCAAAACTTGTCCAGAAAGAAAATTACATTTATTACAGTTGTCAGCTAGGAATTGAATAGATTGACTGAGCAGATCTTAGAATTGCTGAAAACATTATACCAGAGACAGGCAGAGAGCAGGCCATGTATTGTGGCAGGTTCAGCTGGCTCATTTTAAACTTTAGTGCTCTGGGAGAGCTATTGAGTATATGTCTTTCAGAATGGTTGCAATAGTTATTTAATTGGGGCAGGCAGATTTCAAGTGACTTGGAATGGGATTATATTTCTCATTGGATATGGAGGTAGCTTTTACAGTAGCATCACAAGAAGCACTGATTACAGAGTCTCAAGTCCCTTTTCTTTAATGTAAAGTCAGGTAGTTAAAAATAGTGCTAGGTTTGAAGGTGAGATTTCATGGACCATATTATCTAGGGAACAACTATTTTACAAATTTTATTTTAGTGTGGTATATGGTTAATCTTATTATGTCTTTAATCAGTATTTTCATTGTAATTGACAATTAGCAAGAACAATTTATAGTTCACAATTTTGTGCCTTATTAAAAGAGTAATGAAAACTTAATCTTTCATTCTTTGCAAATTCAGAGCTTCCATTCCATTATCTGTGACTAGAGGAAGACTAAAGGATTTTGCAAGGATAAGATATATTCTGCCATGGGGACACAGGCTTTCTGTGGTTTTTGTATTTGAATGTGTTTTGTTTTGAAGTGAAGGACTTCCTGTGAACAAGACTATGTGACATCTTTCATGAATCTCTAAATGCATGTTACGGGGTAGGTGCTCAGAATCTTCACTCTCAAATCTCTACAAGATTTCTGACCATTCTGCTTTGGACCAGCACTTTGCAAGGAAGTTCATGGGAACGTGCCTATTTCATGGACTCTTGCCAAGTGCTCCACATAAATGAGGTGTGGCGAGATTATCCTAAAGGTGCTGCCCTAGCTTATGTTTTTCATTTATCTGTGTTAATCTGGCTATTTTCCCTGTTTGTCTTCCAGTTGCTTTGGAGCTTCCTTCGCAGCCTATATGTTTTAGCACAGAACATGACTTTTTGCAATAGCCACTTATCTGTTCTAAAATATATTACAGTTGTTCTTCATTGTATCTTTTGTTAGTCTGTGGTTTGTTTGTGGAAATTGTATTTCTTAAAAGGCTGTGAAAGAAACCTTACTAAAAATGGCTGGCTCACGGATTTATTTTTACTGTCTTCAGTGCAGGAGGCAGAGGTTATTAAGCTTTGCTCTGGCTTGTGCCCTCAAACTGATCTRATTGTGTTAGGTTTAAGATTCTCTCCTGTCAGCTCTGGTAATGCGTGTTGCTGCCAGTGCATTGCATAGAGTTTAGCTCAGATATATTGTTACTTCATTTTCTCTTTTCATTTCATATGTAGCTTTTTTTGTTTTAAAAGTGAATTGGAGTAACACTTTAAAGGTTAAATCCTATTGACATGAGTGGCATTCTAATGTCAATAAGGCCTAAAATTAATTCCCTCTGTATTGATATGTGAGATGATGTTTTATGACACRCTTCCCTAGCTATATTAAGATTTTATTATTATTATTATTATTAGTTTTCATTTTAGCTTTAAATCTGTCCTGTCTGCTAAATAACTGGATAGTGATTCTGCATGTCATCTTTTCATATCTAAAATGAGATATCTAAACATATCTATATATCTAAACCACTATATCACTTTACGTAATTGGTTCTTGTTGTTCTTGCTGTTCATARTTCTTACAGAATTGTAGTAGGCAGGAGTTTTCTATATTTAATCTTCTGAATCATGATCTCATGATATATTTACGTGATTTGATCATAAGATTTATTTCCTCGGATGATATATACAGGTATCCTCTAATAATGCACTCTATATTTCAGAATAAAAAAGCAAATTAATAACCATCACCATCAGCACTTTTCTAAATCAGAGATAGAAACTGTATCATATAAATTTCACTTCTCTTGACTATTAATTAGTAACACAGTTAGAAGTACCTGTTCATTTAGATAAGAAACTTAGGTGCTAAGATTTTTATTAATAGAAAAGATAAAAGTATATAACATCTATTTTATCTTTCTGTTATTTTTTAATGATGTTATATTGGGCTGTATAAAGGTAAAATAGAATATTTGAAAGAATAATTGAGTTGATAAAAATCCCTTCTTAAAGGAAAGACAGTAATTCATGTTCTACTTTAAAGGTCASAGCAAGAGTTAAGAACTTTAAGACCTTTCATTTTGGATGGAGAAACTTCTTGCAGTTTCCAAACTGAAAAGTCCTACAATGTAATGGCTACATTAAAGGTCTAGAAACAGTACGCACTAATGGCATAGCTATTTCAGCTGCCCATTGGCATATTTGAAAGTTTGATATAATTTAAATACTTCTTAAGCATTTATTTCAAGGCCTCAGGCAGCAAGACAGGGAGCATGGATCACAAATCACATGTTGTCTCCACTTATTCATGTTTCTATTATTGTGGCTTGTGACTGTCTAGCAAATTCATTGTGTCAGGCTTGTGTGGAAATAATTTTTGATAAAGTTTTCCAAAATATTATAAAATATTTACTTACTGCATATTTTCAAAAAATTTTTGACATTTTATATTTAGCTATTGAACCACAGCTGATAAAATAACAAGATAGTTGAGGAAGGGCTCTCTGGAGACTGTGTAGTCCAACTGTTCTGCTTGCAGGAGGGTTGGTAGAGCACAGTGCTCTAAATTACAGAATGGTTGATGTTGGAAGGAACTTCTAGAGATCATCTAGTCCAACCCTCTTGCTCAAGCAGGGTCACTTAGAGCACATTGTCCTGCATAGTAACCAGATGGCTTTTGAATATCTCCAAGGACGGAGACTCCACAATCTCTCTGGATTCCCAGAGACTTGATTCCCAGGGACTTCAGTGCTCCCAGAGTGTACTTTCCAGAAGTCCATGGTTGTGATCCCGCTATTTTCTTTGTTCTCTCCTTGTTGTTCTCTCCTCTCAAGGGAGTTCCCTCTTCTGAACTCTACCATCTCATGGTCACTGAAGCCAAGGTTTCTCCCACCTTTATGTACTCTGTTTGTAGGAATCTAGTCCAGCAGAGAGTCTTTCTCTAGTGGCTACTGATTCACTTGAGTTAGAAAGTTGTCCTTTATGAACCAAAGAATCCAGGAACCTCTTGGATTACTCCCTGCCGTGTTGTCCCTGCAACAGACATTAGAGTGGTTAAAGCACCGGTGAGCACCAGGACCTGCAAATGTCAGTTTCTGAAGAAGGCTTAATCCTCTTTCCTGATCAGCTCTATGGCAGCAGACACACATCCCAACATTGCCTGTGTTGGCCTCTTTGACAATCCTGATCTATAATATCTCAGCTTTCCTCCTCCTTGTTTCCCATGCTGCATGTGTCAGTTCACACACACTTCATATGGGCACGCAGACATGCTGAGTTCCCAGAGAGGTAATAGGCCTTCACCCATAATATTGTCCCCATGGCACTTTCTTATTTGTGCATACGCTTGTGGTGGGTCTCATTCTATTCTGTTTTCTTACTGAATGAAGATATTCCATCTAATGATAAATAATGAATTACAGTCCTCTAAAGCATCAGCTAAATAATTTTTATTCTTAAATATTATCATTTAGCTCCAGGGTAAAGATTTGTTCCAATGGAAATGAATTAAAAATGTAAACCATATGGAACTGAATGTTCCAATTCACAGCGTAAAGTAATATCTACTAATGAAAAGCAAATTATTCTAGCTAGGCTACAAAAAAATACAGAAGCATATCATGGCTTACAGATATTGCATGGATATAAAATTATATAGTGATAATCAAATATATATGTATGTGCAAATAAGTACAGAACTTGAGAATTTCAGMTTGTCAGGCTGCATTAAGCAATCTCACTGTGCTGAATAATCTATAAGCCCCAGCATAACAGACACATGTAATCATAAAAATCAGACAAAAGTAACCAGAGCGAGGTGACAATTTTCTAGTTGATTTTTTGTGCACCACGAGACAGTTCTTTTCAGTGAGCTTTTGCACTGAAGGCTTCAGAGCTTTTGTACTCAAAGTAAATTAGCAATGCCACCAAAACATAGATTATTATGACATTTCAGTATCCACAGTTTCTGCAGGGTTCTTTTTCTACAGCATGGGTTTTTTTGAACTCATTGTGCAAATGAAATGAGAGATCTTTTGAACCTCTATTTAATAGCAGGTTTTAGTGTCACTAGGGTTGTGCTTGTTTTTTGTTCCTTTTAAATTGAAAGACCAAACATTAAAAAAGAAAGCAAGATGTTTATGATTTTTATGCATTAACAACTTCTTTAATTGTTTTGATCTTTTTGTATGGATTGCTTTAAGACAGTCCTTTCCTCTTCTAAGAGTATTTTTATGCAAAGATTTTTTTTTCTTAAATCATTTTCAATTGAGTTATGTAACTCACAGTCTTTGAATTTGCACTGCAGCATATAAACATCATATTTATTGTGTTCATTTGAACTGTTACTTGGACTGAAAGGCACAAGGAACTGTAGCCCTATCTTAGGGCTAAAGATGTTTCTATCATCTGCTCTGCCGCACCAAAGTCAACACTATTTGCACTCTCTACTACAGGCACAAGTTATACTAGAGCTAAGGGAGAAGATGAAGAGCTAAGATTAAGCTTCTCTCCTTTTCAATGTCCCAACTCTTTTGAGCATTATTTGTCGCTTCATGTAGTTGAGACAGTCTCATAGTGGCTTCACTTGCTACAGGATGTTTGTCACCTATGAGGTACTATGGTTGTTAAACCTGGGTAAATCCTTGCTGCTCAAGAAAATATGCCACTTACTTACCTGCTCATGGGAAGGGAATGTCAACCTCAGTTTTACATTTGTGCTCTATCAGTACTTTACTAGTCCCTCATGCTTGCACAACATCTTGGACAGTATCTGAGGCTTAACCAATTTCCCAAACTCTTTGTTTTACCCAAATGTCTGATAAGAAGAAGTAATAGCCCTTAAATGTTGGGATTTCCACATTTTAAAATTGTCTACGGAATATGAGTGAGGAGAGATTTGCACAGTCTCTGTTTTGCTGAGAGATTGTAGAGAGTCGTGACCCAGTTCACCATACTCAGATTGTTTTTTTCCAGTGTACTGGAGAAAATATTACTGCCAGAGTGTTACTGCCAGAATACCACTTTCTGGTACCTTTTTGCCTAATTCTTTTCATGTAGGAAGGTTTACATTTATCCATAGGGAGAGTATTGCCCCAAACCAACCATTCTGCATTTTTTGTTGGAATGGTAGTACTTTAGTTACAGAAAACTGAACATGTAATTCTCCTGCTCTATGTAGCCATCTGGTTCAAATTATTTTCTTTTCTTTGGTGACAAAGAAATCCAGCTGTGTTGAAAATCCATATAGGTCAAATGTACTTCCTTCAGAAAATGGAAATTCAGACATCATAAAGCAGATAGACAGTAAATAAAGCAAGAAAAATATGTATGCTGGATATTAAAAAAACTTTTTTTTTTCCCTTTATAGAGGCTTCCCACATCTGATAGTTACAGGAAATTGCTTGTTTTCACAGTTTTCGCAGTTTGATTTTTTAAATTTCATCTCAAAGTCCACAGAACATTGCAGCATAACTAAGTTGTTGTTTTGCAGCTGCTGTCCCAATTGTTTCATCATTATTAATGAGAGTCTTGGTGTTTTTCACTTACAAATCTTCAGTAAACCAGGTAGTWTAAAAATGCAGAAGAGGGAAATTTTCTAACAGAGCGAAAAGCCCCATATTATTATATTTTATAGTCAAAAGAGTAATACTAACCTGTTCAGACAATAAATCATGTGTACCACAATCTTTCAGTTACTCTGACATTTCTGTACAGGCCTTTTATATAATCTGTTATATTTACATTTCAGAGAGGAATTTAGGAAATACCCATCCACATGATTTAATAAAAATGAGAAACTTCCCAGTGAAAGCAAAGAGGTTGGGAAAAAAACAACTGTAGAAACAAGWTGCCTAGGTCAGATTTTGCAAAGCAAGGTTGTCTAGTCTTAGAGGAACGTATAATCATTCTCTGCTACAGGCTCTAGCAACTGGGTGCCTGCAGATGGCTGCTGTAGGATCAAGTTTTGGTTTCCTACCTTCTGATTGTCTAATAACTCTGTCATTCTTTCCTGAAAAATGGGAAACTACTAACAGAAAAAAAAGTGGCATATTTAATCCTCTTAGYGCACCACAGCTCATAGTGCTGAGTGTAGGCAAATGCTTGTACAGGAAAAAAAAATGTACAAAATCTCTAAGACAAGCATGAGAAGGAAGCATGAAAAAATATGAAATTAGCTGTTGAATGAGCTGAGGAATGGTGAAAACTTCATTTTTTAGAAGGAAGTGGTTATTACTGCTGCATTTTGCATGGATGTTGAACTAATTGGCAAGATTTGAGAGTGCCTACAAGAGCTTGACTATGCAAGAAAGTAGAAAAATGGACAAAGCTGTGAGAAAAATGTAGCACTATAGAGCTGCCAAGTCCTCTAGATTCAGAATGGAGTAGAGATCTCTGTATCAATGCATCTTTAATGCGAGCAGAGAGAGAGAGAGAGAGAGAGAGAGAGAGAGAGAGAGAATGAGTGTATATACATGCACATCCGAACATACATGTGTGTGTGTACACACACACAGCTTTCTGAATGAAGCTGCAGCAGAATAGGTGTTTCCCAGATCACCATTTTGAGTTTAAGTTACAGACTAATGACTTTTTTGATAAGTCTACAATTTTCAATCAGAAGATTATTGGAGATGATGGAGAAAAAATAACAGTAAAGCTAGTTAGTCAGAGGTGACAGTATATTTCCTTCATGTTAGCTTCCTGTTCCTATAGTTTTCAAGTAGTACAGGTTTATTACCTATAACTAAAAGCCTTCTAACCTGTGTACATGCTCAGATTTTTTCCAGTGTCTAGATAAACATAGCCTTCAGCCTTATTTAATATTTATCCAAAAAATTTCACCAATATAAAGAATGAAATCTTTAAGTATATGGCATAAATCACCTGCTGTTTTACATAAATTGTTTACATTTCTCTAATATTTAAAATTGATGAAATCCAATTGAAAGGAATCACAAATGATATTAATGATTGATGAGGTGTTTCTACGATGCTTTTCAGAATAGTTTGTATAAATAGATGTACTCCTTCCAAATTTCAAATACTCAGGGATTGTTTAATAGTGAGACATATTCTTTTTTTGTGTATGTTCAAGAGTGTTACTAAACTAAATTTTGTATGTTTTATCTGTCAGATTTAGCATAGGATAAAGTCAGCATTAAAGATGCTATTTCATATGAGTAAACAACTGATGCAGCTTGTAAAGTCACTTGGAAGTGTTCCATAGTGAATACTGCTTCAGTCATATACTGTAAACTGCCATTGAGTCTGAAAAACAGAAGAATTGACAATGTCTTATGATTGAAGAGTTGAGTTAAAGATCAGTTGAAAATTATTTTAGTTTTTCTTCATGATTAAAAAATCCATTTTCTAATGTGATTTCGTATGTGCTGAGAATTTATGTTAGAGATATTTTTAGTAGTGCTTTTTACAGCAGTGTAACATRCTTTGTAATAACAATGTTATGTATTTCTGAGTCCACCTCCTAAATAATCTCTTATTTGAGAGAGTAGGACTTTACATTTTGTATGAAAATCTTAATTAAAGCTTTATGMTAGAGAATTTTTCTTTCCAGAAGCATTAGTCCATCTTTAACTAAAGAACTAAATATGGAGTATTTAGGCATAAAAATCTTGCTATGGTCTGGGAAGAGAATTAAAGAGCTCTGAAAACTGTATATACGGTAAACGGTAAAACTGTATATATGGTAAATAAATATGTACATATTTGTCCACATTAGATGATATGGAATAGAATTTCAGATGGGAAAATATTTACTCGTGGTACSGTTTCTATTTTATATATAATATACATATGTTTTTATATATATATATATATACACACACACAGAGATAATTTTTTATATATATAAAAACAATTAATTTTGCTCTACGTTAAATGAAGGGTTAGCCCTGACTTTTTTTTCGGTCACAGATAGCTGATACATTTCAGATTTGATTTATTCCATTTTGTCTATTTTGTCTTACTGAATATCCAGACACTATAGACTGTGAATGTTATATGTACGCTTATGCAGAAAAACATGGAGAAAAAATATGTAAATTATACAGGCTATTAGATATAGCAGAAGACTAACCAAAATAAAAATATGTGCTCTGTTGAGCCATTTTTCTCAATCCTGAGAACATTTTGAACATTTTTCTTTATTTAATAAATGTCTCAATTTTATTTCTAAAAGCAAAGGAAATGGACTTTCAGAGAAGCTTTTAGCAGTTTAGTTTTTAAAATGAGAATAAGTGGCAAAGCTTTGTGATAGAAATGGTTTATTACTACCTAGACCTAACCTATTCTGAACTATATCACTGGAGGAAAATTGGTAGAAAAAATATAGAAATAAAAATTAAGGAGGTTGACTTACTATGCTTTCCCATTTCTGTCGAGATCACATTTTTACCATGTCATAGGAAGATTAGTTCTTATTCAGATCATTATGTGAACTCTTATATGTGAATTTTGCTTTCATTATATGATGTTTTTTTCATATACATGCAATACCTCCATAAAAACTGTACTGAGTTTACTCATGTCTTTTTAAAGAAAACAAATTACTGTGGCTAAATTAGATGTCTGGTAAATAAACATCAACTCTGACCTGAAATCTGATCTGAAAGCTGCTCAGATTCTGTACAGGTTAATCCATGGATCTTTGGATTTTCTGATTAAAATATATGTTTCTGTCTGATTAGTTTAAAGCTAGATTTTCTCTGCTGGACTTGTTTTGGGACTATTTTGTTTCAGTCTCTAATTCTTACTTTCTGCAGAGGTGAATGAAAATTTATGCTGGTGCTGCAAATCTCACCTTCAAAACAGTGCATATGTCTTTCTTTCAAATATTAAAATTCAGTCTGTTCCTACTTGTGTTTAAATAAATTCCTTTAAAAAGCACTTCTCTTGAKGTTAACTCATTCAGAGCTATTCCAGTTGGGTCTTGAGCCAGAGGTCAAGGAGGGAGGGAAAATGCAAGGCAATTATTATTTGTTTGGCTGGTGGCATAGGCAGTGTGGGATAAAGTAAAGCTACTAATCTCAAATAGATGTATTAGAGTCAAGGGCCAATACATCARCAGCACTCTGTGATAAGGAGTTTTCCTGACACCTTTTGTGCACATATAAATCCTGCCAAACTAGTCCTACAAAGTGTATGTGTACTCCTTTAGAAAGTGCAGTCACACTGTTTACCTTAATTAAGTCAAACTAAGAGCAGTTTTATCCAAGATATTGTTAAAATTTGTTGCTCTTTTCTCAGAACAGATGAACAGACTATATCCAAAACCTCTTTGACTTTCAAAATACATTGACAAGTTTGAGCACAAAAGTTTCTCTATCTGCAGATCCTTCCCTATAGTCACAATGATGCCATTTTTTTCTTCTCTGTATGGTCCAATGGAAATCATTACAGTAACATTACTGAAAATCAAGAGAAAAAATCACACAGTCTTCTTTTTTCCTCAGGCACTGTGATTCTCCCTTCTTCCCAGTATGTCTCAGCCTCTGCAAAACTAGGTCTGAGTCTATTATAATTGCAGGACAATTCCTTGTTGCCATTTCCAGCATCACATCCTACTCATTGTTCRCATTTGTCAATGGAAGTTATCAGACTAGTCAAGAGGCCTGTGATGAAGATCTGATTTAAAAATGTAATTACCTATTGAGTTAATTAAAATTTTGCACCTGCACTCTCAGCGGTATTTTTGTAGAAAAACACAGAGACTTTGACTCTATGTTTAAAAACAAAAATCAAACCTGAATGACCAACACAAAGTAAAGATTATACCCAAATCTCTGTTCACCCAAATAGCTTTGGCCCAGGTTCAGTTCACTGGCCTGAAGGAAACTAAAATAATATCCCATATGTACTAATCTCCATCTACTGTCAAGTGAAAAAAAGAGAGGAGCATCTCTAGAGTGAAACAGGTCTTCAATCTTTTTAAGTCTTCATGGAAGTAAAGATACCTTTAACATAGTCTGTCTAACCTATGAATATGTCTCCAGAGACCTTCTGAGTATGGTACTGTGGAACAAGTGCAAATAACAGTCAGTTTCTTGATGTGGAAGAAATTTACTGTCCCACATGAATTGGAAGGGCTATACTGGAGGAGTTTATTACATTTTTATTGTTTAAATTTATTTTTCCCATTGAATAAATGGTAAAAATACCTTAAAAGGCAAAATAATAACTATTTAATGCTGTTTCATACTAACATTTAATGTAATTAGGTAGAAATCTTTGCAGTGAGATATGAACACATCACATACAATTTGACATTTCAGAACAACAAATGAAAAGCCTAAGAATTATGATCTGTGATGTAAAYTCAGATATTTTTTCTTTAAAAAGTATTCTCCATTTCCTCATCCACATTTGGAAACTTTTCAAAAACATCAAACTCATTACAACAAATCAATATTTATCATGGAATAATATGTTAATTATATAATTTCTAATTATCTCTGTTTGTTTTCACCTCATTAGTTGCCAGCAGACTACTTTGCTGCTTGAGAGGAAAGAGAACTTTGACCAAATGACATGAAGACTGGAGTAATTCCATAATTGAATGTTTGTATTCACATATAAATCTATTTGTTCTGGCTTGATTTGTTAGCTCCCCCTTACAGTACAACAAGTAAATAAGAATATCTTCTTTTTTAATTAATTGCTGAGTCAAAACTGAACTTTATTTGTGTTCTAGAATAAATCCATGCTATTAGTTTCAGATTTTATAAATGCATTTTCATTTAGTGTTTTATGTATAGAATTAATTTAATTCTGGTTCTTTAGAATTTACAACATGTAATCTGGGCTCATAGGTCCATTCTGGAAAGTGAATATTCTTATACTATTTTTTGTTCATTAACAAGCATTTCACTTAACATAAAGAGACATTTCATTTTTTTTTTCTAGCCATTGTTTGTGATCTGATCAAGAAAAATAATGATATCTTAGACTCAGAAGGCAAAGTCTTAAAATAAACTCGTTTTGTTTTAGATTGATTTTTCAATTAACAACCAGATTTGGGATAAAATGAAGACTTTTCAAAGGCAGGTTAAATTAGATCTAGCAAATGTCATTGATAGAGATAGGTAAAGAATCTTGAATTGTAAAAAAAACAATGCAGGAAACAGATGCTGTACTGTATGGACACTGGACACTAAAGCTGCAAAAAATATGGCTATAAGTAATCAATAGGAGTAGTGATGTTAATTGTGAGGTCTATTAACTATGGCTAACAGAAGAAAGTGTATGAGAAATGCAAACAGCTACAAATGAAGGTGTAACTGAAATATATGACATCATTGAACATTGAACCCATGGAATTTAGAAGGACTGWATTATTTTTTCACAGATCTGCATGAACTGGCATGTGAAAAACATAGTTCCATTTTGCATATATTACCTAGCCAGGAGTAATAGCATCAGATTAGAAAATGAGAAATAACTGGAGAACAGGGCAGATACAGACTGATTAGTCTGACCTCATCGGTACACCGGTCTTTAGAGAAAAAGACCGAGAATTAGAATGATTAAAATGACAAAGTTAATGGAAGCTGAATAAAATGCATTATAGTTTACTGCAGGATAATTGTACAGGACTAATCTGCTATATTTGTCTGAAAATATAATTGGTTGTTTTTAGTCAGACAAGACTTTTTTCATATCTGTGGATTGAAATAGTGCCTTTGATGTAGAGCCTAAGAGAAGTTACTGGTGGATCTGGAAAAGATGTGGATACAGGTAGCAGGAGAATTTGTTAAATGCAAGTTCCTTTAGCAATGTGAAAATACTGAGATGGACCTATGAGACTCTAAGAATTCAAAGTGTAATGATAATAGTAGTATAGAGACTCTAAGAATTCAAAGTGTAATGATAATAGTAGTATAATGTAATGATAAATTAATACTGCTGATAATATAAATCTGTCAATATGAAGCAAACATTTTATTTTATAAGGATGGGATTACTTTGAAGAGTTCTGTGCACAGTGCTAAGAATCATTAGGGAAAGCTAAAAAATACAAAGGAAACCTGAAACATTAAAGACAATATGGGCAAACTAGCTGATTACATCTTGATTCTGTTTTAACAAAGTGATATAACCATAAAAAGGGCTAATGTGATTGTAGGATATTTCTGCTATGGTAAGGAAAAATTGGTGATCTATACCAGATACCAATAGAATTTAATTTGCAAGAGTAGGTGCGCTACCAGATATTTCTCTCCAAGAAGGTATACTAGATACAGAAAAGAACAGAAAAGTACTACTAGAATGCTCAAATGAATCAAGAATTCATCATAAAATAGCAGTAGAAAAGTTTGGACTGATCAATAAGTTGAAAAGAAAGTAGAAAACACCTATGAGTGTTCTCTATGAATGCAAGTGAAAGTTAAATTGCTGTAAAGTAGAAGAGCTATTTAAGCTAATGGCAAGTATCATGCCATTATTTAAAATAGAGATTAAGGAATTCTCGACTTTCAGAGCAAGAGGACTTATATGAGAAGGAGCTTCTGAAACAGAATGACATGTTTAAATATGCATTAGCTACCTCACTTAGTGGAACTGAAATGAAAAATAAATTCATATAACAGACTAGAAGTACCATACACACTTTGCCGAAACACAGTTAAGCTGCCCATATACTACTTTTACACTGGTTATATACAAAATTATTTTCAGTATCCATTTTTTTTTTTTTGGTGAAAACTGCATCTTTACATGGATAGTTTTATTTCCAGAATGATGCCTACAACTCTCAAGTGATTCAGCTAAGATGGAATTCTCCAGAAAAAAAAAGTGCTATCTGTACAGTTAAAACATCCTTTTGATTGAAATTCTGCTGCCTTTTTTCCTTCTTTTTTATGTATTTAATAATAATAACAAGGAAACACCCTTCCAGATCTCTGACTATGAAATCTGTGGTGKTTTTTTTTTTTTGTCTTTTGTCTGTATATCATTGCAAGATGTCATTTCATCTATATAAAACAGAAGACTTCTCTTTTCCATTCATCCTTGGATTATATTTTGTTTTACAGGCTGTTATCTAAGTTCTCTTCTGTTGCACTCCTGTTCTGTAAACTCCTCATTCTATGCTATTATATAGATGAACACATATATTTTCATTCTGAATTATTTTTTTCGTTCATTATTTTTGCTTTACCTAGCCCTAAACAAAATGAAGAATATTAAAATGATTAGATATTTATAATGATATAAGCAGACTAAAATACATCTATGTTGATTTGCATGGTTCACGACCTGTCCCTGTGGGAGTAACTCCTTTTTTGTCCTAAGACTATCTACTTATTCCAGACTACTCTGCATTAAGACACATTTACTGTCCTTTACATTGTCTCCCCACTATTTAGAAATCAAAAAGGAAAATAAGATATTTATGTTTCATGGTCACATGCACTGCACTGCACACTGTGCAGGGGTTCAGTTAAGCGGAAATTTGCTGGCTGGGTTCAATTAAACAATGTTGTGATTTGGTACATTTGCAAATCATTGTAGGAAATGAACACCATTTAAAAAAATCATTTCTACATATTTGAAGCGTGTACTTTAATTAAAAAATGTTTTTACAAGATTTTGGCTAGTTCAAACTATCTGAACATAAAACATGGAAATTTATTCACCTGGGACCACACAGCACATGTTGAAACTTGCCTTATTCACACTGATAGGGTTAAGGAAGTTGAGAATTAATCCCCTAGGCATGTTAATGTGCTTTTTTGACAACTGTTATTAACTCTAACAAGGTATTTAAATTGCAGATATTCTGCTGTGTGAATATTCAAAAGGCATTTGACAGCCAAACACCAATGTCCCAGATGCTCTTTTCTGTTGCAAATGCATCCTGTGACTTTAGCTTCAGTGTAGTTTWTTCAGTCTCTTACAGTCTTGGCATCAAAGTGATAAAAGAAGGCAAAAATGATCATCAAAGAAAAGAAATAGACTGTGCTAATTTGAAGAACTGAATATGTTATCAACAGAGGGTAATCATATGGATGAAAAAGTAGCTCCAGAAAAAACTCAAACAGAAAAAGTAAATGTACAGAAGATGGAAGCAGGGGCAGGCCACTTGAGATTCCACTTCCATTATAGGAACATCACCTGAATATGCAGSGATTTGACTAGGGAGGCCATGGCCCTTCAGTATGAAACCTTCTTTAAACATATCCACAACAAAAATAAGATTAGGGAGAATGTCAGCCCATTATTGAATGTGGCACGTGCTGCGGTAGTGAAGGATACAGAGAAGGCAGAGATACTGAACGCTGTATTTGCTTCAGTCTTTAATGATAAGACTAATCCTCAGTTATTGCATGCCCTGGAGACCAGGCAGAAAGTCTAGACAAAGGAAGACTTTCACTTGGTTAAGGAGGATCAGGTTAGGGGTCATTTAAGAAAAACTGGACAATGGAACCTTAGGGGATGCAACCATCAGTGCTGTGAACCTGGCAGATGTTATTGCTAGTTTGCTCAGTCATCTTTGAAAGGACTTAGAGAACAGCAGAGATGCCTGAGGAGCAGGAGAGGAAAACAAAAAAAAAAGTGCAAGAAAGGCTCAGGAAACTAAAGCCTCATCTCCAATCCCTGGAAAGATGAGGGAAGAGCAGTGGATGTTGCCTTCTGCAAGGCTTTGGACACTGTCTCCCAGAACATCCTCATATGCAAKATCAGAAAGTGCAGGGTAGATGAGTCAACAGTTAAGGTGGACTGAGAGCTGGCTGAAAGGTGGCTTGTGTTCAGAGATGCAGAGTCTCGTTAGAGGCCTGCAGCTAGCCGTATCCCCAGGAGGTTTATATTGGGCCCAGTGTTGATCAGCCTCTTCACTAGTGACATGTTGAAGGGAAGAGTGCACACTCAGCAAGTTTGCTCATGATGCAAACTTGAGAGGAGTGGTTGATACCCCAGAGGGCTGTACTGCCATTCAGAGGGAGCCCCAACAGGATGGAGAGATGGGCAGAGAAGAGACTCATGAATCAAAATCAAGGTTAGTGCTAAGTCCTTCAACTAGGCAGAAATAACCTCATATATCAGGACAGGCTGGGGGCTGGCCTGCCAGAAGCAGCTCTGAGAAGGGCTTGGAATCCTGGTGGACTGCAGGCTGACCGTGAGCCGGAAGTGTGTCCTTGTGTGCTGCAAGAAGGCCAATGATATTCTGGGCTGCATTAGGCAGAACATTGCCAGAAGGTCAAGGGACCTCTACTCAGCTCTAATGAGGATATGTCTCTGCTATGTCCCTTTCTGAGCTCCTCAGTGCAACAGAGACTTTAAGCTACTGGAGAGAGTCCAGGGTAGGAATACGAAAATGATGAAGAGACTACAGCATCTCTCACACAGGGAGAGATTGAGAGAGACAGTGTTGCAGGACGCAGTCCTGCTCCCCCTATTATTATTGCACGAGAGAGGGCCAGGTTGGGCATCCTATCTCTGTAAATGTGTAAATAGTGTAAATAGTTATATGAGGGGCTATAGGAATATATGGGTGAGCTGGCCGCCTGATCTCCCGACGACCCTGGCGAGGTGGGGGCTGAGTGCTCTTGGGCCTGACCGGCGTTGCCGGGCAGGCCAAGAGTCTCTAGCCAATCGGGGCCTCAAGACCTCCTGCCGCAGGGATTAGCCAATGGCGGGAAGGATCCTGAGGCACCCAATCATAGCTAGCCGGGACGCCACCCACCAATCGGTGGTGCCAGGGTGGTTGCGGCACCACCAATCGTGAGGCTTGGGATGGCTCAGCTCCCCTATATATTCCGCTCAGCCTCCTCAATAAATGGATGTTCTGCTGTTGAACCCTGTGTGTGTGTCTCTTCTGTGCATGGTGTGTGTGTACGGCCAACGTGTGGCGCGTGTGTGTGACGTGGGTTCATTAGGCGGGCGTCCCCCRCTCCTACCAGAAGCCTCCTCGGAGCGGCGTCTCGGCCAGGCTCATGCTGCGTGGCGCCCCATGAGCCTCCTCCAGGCCATTCGGAGGAGGGCCAGTAGTTGACAGGCCGGCTTTGAGCCGTTGCGGCGGCGACYRATATCCGGCYGCTGCGGCGGAGCGAACTCCGTCAAGACAGGATTGTCTAGCCTGGAGAAAAGGCATAGGAAACATCTTACTAGTGCTTATAAATACCTGAAGGAAGACTGTAGCAAGGATGGAACAAGACTCTTTTCAGCAGTATGCAGGGATAGGAGAAGCAGTGGATACAAACTGGAACACAGAAAGTTCCATATGAACATGAGAAAAAAATCTGGATGTGATCTGGATGTGATCCTGGGCAACATGTTCTAGTTGATCCTGCTTGAGCAAGAAGATTGGACCTGGTGATCTCCAGAGATCTTTTCCAACATCATTCATTCTGTGATTCTGCCATTCTGTGATGTGTTCATCTTACTGTTTTTCTTTTTCCATTTTCCTATTTAGAAAAATATATCAATAAGAATTGGTAGAAACTGATAATTTTCAAATATTTTAGTAGATTACTTTTTCAGCTGTCATCTTCGGTTAGACTGCATTTGAGTACGGAAAGTTACATTTAATATTAATAACTGATTTAAAGTTTCTATTGCGACAGTACATAAATGCCACATTTTGTATCTTAGAAACACAGTAACTGTAATCACATAGCCCTAACCAAAGATAGCACTGACGTTGTATTTAATGTATGAAAGTTACAGACAGATTTTTACTATTTCCCTAAATATTTAAAACCATTTCTACTTTTGATATCTAAAAAGACTTGCAACAGAAAACTTCACTATCTACTTGTGCTAGGTGGAAAGTACTTCCCTTTGCAGAAATCTGCTGGAAGTTCTTTCTTTCTTTCTAGCATATATTCAGAGAAAACACTAACAAAGCTCTTCTGTCATCTATTCTGTCATCTATTCTGTCATTATTTTACAGACCTATATCATAATCTCTCTCATTTATCTCTTTCCCAAGTTGAATAATGTTAAGTTACGTAATATTTCCTTTTACAGAGGCTGTTTCACTTTAGGTCACTCTTATCTTTGTTCTTTAGGACTTTCATATCTGCACTATTTTGCTTTTGATCTAGGCTAAACAAAATTCACAAAATGGAATACAGGTGAAATATTATTTTCTTTTGTTCTCTGATTATTTAATGAAAGTTCACAACAGTTTGCCTGCTTGAGTGAAGTGCTCAACACTGAGATGATGTTTTCAATGAACAACCCACAATCACTACAAGATCTTTCCTAGTGTCCTTAGAGACCATCATTGTTCATATACAGTTTTCAACATGTGTTTTGCTCCAGTGCTGTCAGCACTGAAATTAAATTCAATTCACATTATTTTTTTTCCCCCCAGGTAAACGGGGATGTGAGATATTTTAACTCTTTATAGTAACCTAGTGTTTTCATTACCCTGAATTCAGTATTTTGTATCAGAGATGTTTT
>PTEX01000159.1:1122241-1155478 GCA_003342815.1 Eudromia elegans
GTAGGAACCTTTGAAACTTTAGGTAACATGGCAGTTATGTGTGGAGTGAGTGTGCTATGGTATGTGTGCCTGTGTGTCTATAATTAGGAAGAGATAATGAGTTTGTAGACTAAGACCTTCCTTGATAACATGCTCATCTTAGGTGAAGAAGACAGAGAATTTAAGAAGSGATAGGAAGAGGCTTAATAGTCATGCCAATATTAAAATTATTTTAGTTATGACACCACTGAAGTCCACCTCTATAGGTGAATTTAATTGTATGCTATAGGGAATTATCTTATTTGAAGAATGATTTTTCTGTTTATCTAAAATGCAGTGATATTTTAATGTTTAATTACAATATGACTTAAACRCTTTCCAGGATACAGAAAGAAGCATATCATACAACCACATCTTAAAACTACATGGGACAAGATAGGAAAGGAAAGGGCAGTATCCCATCCCATCTCATTTTTGCATTTCAGGCAACCAAGCTAACAGAATTTTTACTTTATTTGTTCATCATTGTCCTTCCTTYAATTTTAGAAGATGACAAGTGATCAACAAGATGTCTGAGTATAAGAGCTGAAATATTTATTTCCTCCACCAGCCTTAACTTAAGCTTTCCTGCACTTCTATTTTTCGGCAGGAACTGTTTCACTGGCAGGAACAGTGCAGTATTCCTATTAACATAATTTCCCATGCTTGTAACTATTCTCTTTTTTTGAAGTCACAAACTGTTAAAGAATGTGAAATGTTATAAGCCATACATTTTCTTCATATAAATCATAAAAGGTTTATATAATTCTGTTTGGATTGTAGAGACAAAACAACTCAAAAACATATACACTAGAAAGAATGACAGTATAAAGTGTTGCATTATAGATAAAATTGTCAATGYATGATATTTATGGTGTAGTTTTTGTGTTTGTTTGACTTTTTTTCTACCTCAGAATCAGCTAAATGTACTATCTTAAAATACGAATTTTCTATAAACATGATAAAAAGAGATTGGGAATAGTGCAATGTTATGTGATTCTGCAGTTGCATCTGCAGGCTGCAAAGATTCAGGTAAGAGTTACAGAGTTCTGGAAACTTGTAGAAAACTCCTTCCTACCATAAAAGATTTTTGCAAAACTAAAAATCATAATGTCTGGGAGAGGCTTCAAAACTGGTGAGTCTATGAGGTCATAATTAAAGTTGTTTGTGTCATTTTAGGATTACACAGTTGCACTTGAAAATTAGAAATTATTTCTGAATTCAACATGGACAGCTATTTTCTTGGTTTTATAAAACAATTATTTATCATAAAGTGTAAAGAGCTACRCCAATGACTGATCTGCTCATAGAAGGGCAGGGACATTGAGATATTGAATACCTTCTCAGGGAATCAGGAAATATTGCTGAATTTAGAGCTGATTTATTTCCTGCTCTAGATTTTTTAATTGATAAAAATTGGAATCACTATAGAATTTTCTGAAATCCTTCCTATCCTTTTTTTCCTGATTTTATCAAAAAAGGAAAGCATTCTAAGAGTTAATTGTTTTTTAGAAGAAAAGAACTATGCTTAAATTGCTTAAATTAAAATGCTCCATTCAATAGAAATTGTGTCTCAGTTGACAGTCCTTAAAATGTCCCACTACATATGGCAACAAAGTTCTTGTGCACATCTAGGGAATTTCTATCYTTCCTGTTTCCCACTGCTTTTCTTTAAAATAATTGTTCCCATTGGGAGATAGGCTGTTGAACCCATTCTGTTCAGGCTGTRCTAACTTTATGACCTATACATTTTACTGCATAGCTGGAGAAAGGACAGATGTAGATAAAACAGTGCAAAGAAATTGAGAACCATAGAGGGAAGGGATGGAATGAGTATATTTTCTTCAATTATTTGTGCATGTCTAAGAAAATATTGATTTTACTAGGCTTCTGTATTACAAGACCTTTCTGATAAAAAGGGTGGATCTATGGTAGAGTCAAAGTTGTTGAATTATTGTGGCTTTACTAATAGTTACACAGTTGCACAGTCCACTATATGTTATATTTTCGGTATTTTTTAATTTACCATCACTAATTCACCTGAAGTCTCTATCTCAGTAAGTTCCTTTTATAAGAATTTCATTCTGACAAAACGAAATGCATACCTGTTGTAAGTCACAGTTGATGTCACTCAAAATGGTAATTTAAGGTTGAAATTCTATGCTTCTCCAATTTCTTATTCAGCTGCTTAAACCAGCTCTTCTAGCAAAAAGATTCTTAAATCTATGCTGCAATAGATTGCTTTGTCGGATCAAAGTTATCTGAATGCATTGAACACATTCAGCATGATATTCTTTGCATTCATATTATATAAACTATATTCACTTTAAACTGATGAAAATGAAAAGCTTTAGCTACCAAGAAACTATCAAGTAACTGTATTCTATATAGCAGTACAAAAGACTTGCTGCATTTTGTTATCCTTCTCACATTCTAGCATACTCTGAGATGGTAAGCTGACACATCAGAAGGTGCTTTAGGTTTATATGAGGAGCCACAGTATCTCTAGGCTGGAATGTGATCTTTTCACCTCTAGTTGTGTGACTATGTAGGTGTGTACTTTGGGGTTGGGAACTATCAGTAATTCAGAGAACAAAACATCCATATTATTTCTTTAGTGAAATTTCTTATTTTTACATATTATAAATAATGTTAAAAATGGCATGGCCTTGGATTTAAATAAACTGAAGCCATGGGCTTGATTCTTCACCACACACACTCACACACACGCACACACACACACACAAACAAACATGTAACTGAACAGAAGCCATGTCTTTTTTATTATTATAAACATTCATGAGAATTTGYATAATATATATTGAATTTATCAAGAAAAAAATAAGGGCTTTATGWCCCACAAAAATCAGTCTCTATAAAGATGGAAGTAGACTAAATTTTCATGGAAATAAGAACTTGAAACAGAAATAGAAAAGAGAGTCAGTAAAGTTGCTATCAAATCTTACCTTTACTTGCCACTTGCTTTTAATGCATTMTATTTCTTATTTCTGTGTTTAAATGTCTTCAGAAGAGGAACGTTTTAAATCTTTTACTGATTTAGAATTAATAAATGGTATGTTTTTATGGGAAATATTTACAGGAAAACTTTTTCCTTCACAAATGAGAAGAACAGAGAAGTAGGAAACCAGAAGAAGAGCATTAGGTTCTTCTGTGCAATCAGGCTGAGCCTGTGCAAAGCACAGATGAGCAGAAGGCAGGAGCCTGCAGAGAGTCTTGACAGGAATATAAAGAGAGGCAGGCTGAGAGAAAAAAAAAGGTCATTGAAAGAGAGATGAGAGAGAACATTTTATYGGCTGATTAAAGATCTAATCTTCCCTCATCTACTAAGGCTAAATAAATACTCTATAAAATATTCTTTCCACCTTACTGTTTAGGAGTGACTACTTCCTGTGTTTTTGTTACTTCTTGTACTGTGGCCCTTGTAATTTAATTTTTTCTTAACTGCTTATGCATATACTGTATAACTTTCTGAGTCTTTTATTGTCCAAGTGGCAATGATTAAAAAAAAAAAAGTATTTACAATGAAGTTATTTTTGGTAAAAATATGTCAAAATTGGAATGTGTTTCTTCAATCTACGTACTAGAAAAATGTCTTCCTGGAACATATAAAACATGGAGGCACATCTTAAACACAGAAACTGAGGAAATAAGACAGATCAGTGAAACTCCCCTTCAGTGATTTAGCTTGATATATTTGTGTTGGGATCTTCAGAAAATTCAAAATGTGTATACTGATTACAGTTATGGTAAACAATATGCTTTGTTTCTACATGTCTTGAAAGAGTGGAAAGTGTTTTTTAAAAATATCTTGCTGTAGTAATCAAAGTGCGTCTTATGTATTGTTACAAAATCAAATTTGGATTTAGTTCTTCTTGTGTAAGATTTTGATTTACTATTTTGATTTACAATTCTGTGAAGTTTGGTTAGTGAGATGATGTAAATGTGAAATTTTATAGTTGTAATGAAAAATATCAAGTATAGCCACAGTTGTGCAAGCCTTGATTTCAAAGAAGTTATAAGAGAAACTCAACACATAGATCAGACTTGTAAGTAATCAGCAGTTTGTCAGAGACCAAATTCAGTCTTTGGATTTTAGAAAATATTATATCTCAGTGCGAGTATGACACAAAAAGAGCTGCTAATCACTGTGTTATTTTTACAGACCCTTTTCTTAAAATTATTTCTGTGAACACTTTTTTATCTGGAGAGTAGGAAGACTGAAACAAGATTATGAAATCTAGTAGTGAGTATATGTTAGATATAACTATTAATAATGTAAGTAGATCTTTATGAAGAGCTACTTCTTTAAAGAGGCTTATAGATTTAGTTTAATTAAATGCTGTGTGTAGAGATGTTGAAGAAACATCAAAATAAATTTTCTGATTTTCTCTTTGTGAAATATCTGTGTGAAGTTTCAAACAAGCTGAGTCATAATGAAATCGTTCTTGAATTTGATTATTACCCAATAAATGTAATATTAGAAATATTATTTATTCTAGACATGTTTCCCCTTTGTTATTTCTTAATTATATAATTTTTATATAATTTTATATATAATTATATATATACTATATTATATATAGTATAATAACCTGTATTTTWAAAAATATATATTTTTTGAATTGGGATATATCTCTCAACTTCCCTCATATACTAATTTAATTCTATCAATTGGAGTTTGTAGTGGAACAGTATAGTTAGTTGCTTCATTTAGTTCTGTGGATGTGGAGTAATAATTTATGAAATACACATTAGATCTAATAGGTCTCAATTTCTTTTCAAGTAGATGAAATAATAATGGAACTGAGATCAAATCAGCTTTGATTTCAGATTTGTTGTCAAAATTAAAAGCACTTCACAGTAATTTTTTATCTTTAGATATGAAATCAGTCTATACATGYGTATTACTTGCAGTGTGTAGCAGCAGGAAAAAAATACTGCAGTCTATAGCTGACGCCTACGGAAATCTACTCTCTTGTTTCGGTGTTGAACACTAAAAACTAGAGAAAGGGTGAAGTCTATTAAAGTATTTTGGGTTCTTTGTTCTCCTGTTGTCATCTTGCAATACATGATAACCTGACTTAAGACAAAATCTTCTTGCCACTTGCAGGCACAGATCTGCAGATTATCTTGAGATTGCAATTGCATTGATATGCTCTCACTCTGACTGCCTGACTCTTTGCTATTAGCTGCARTCCCCCAGGGGGACTGAACAGAGAGTAAGAAGGTATTTTGTTAATTTATTTTCTTCTAAAGATCTGACAAATAAACTTCTACCCTCTGTCTTAAAACACAGTTAGGATGCACTAAGCCTACCTTATTATATTATGTTACTGTGTAAACTATACTTTTTAATCATTGCTGTATCTAACACTGTAGCAATCAGAATATTCAGTTTGGACTTACCTTAGTAGTAGAATAAAAAAAAAACCATTTTATTATATCACAGTACTTTACCTGTTTAATTATATGGCAGAATTTGTGTGTTGGACGTATAAACTCATAATAATGTTTCAATTTCACGTTGAGATGATCCAAGAGAAGCTAGGAATAAAATATTATTCATAGTTGGAAAGTTAGACAACTTTATTATWTAAAAGAATTGCAAGAGAGACCATTTTTTACTTTTACTTATAGACTAAGCTATAGTGATTTAGATATCACCTCACCTTCACCAAGGTTTTTATTAGCCTGAGGAAAACAAGTCCTATATTTTCCAGCAATAGAGAAAAGTGATGAATTCAGAATAAWGCTGTGATTCCTGCTATGAGTTGTAGTTATATCCCTTACAACTTTCTGTGTAACAGGTATTCTCTGATTTGACTATCATGAGCTTTTACTGTTTCGGCGGGGGGCAATGATAATTAAAATTCTTCCTTATTATCCATTTATGTAGTGCATAACCCAGTAAGTGGCCTTGAACTTCTGTGAAATAAGAGAAATAATTTGACTTTTTCTCCCCCAAAACAAAATATTTCCTTCTGCGTTATTTTGATGAAAATTTGAAACTTTCTAGAGAAAATGTATGTTTTACAAAAAATAAGATTATAGAATTTAACTGAAAAATTTATTCTAATCTAATATATTTAATCAGGTACTTTGACAAGCTGTAGATATTTTAACTAGGTMTTTTTTACATCGACACATTACAAAAGCAGAAAGGTTAACTGGGAAAATCATAATCAATKTTTGCTCTTTGCTTCTAGTGCAGGAGATAGATGACTTCAATAAGGATCATATTCATTGATTATATCACTGATTACCTGAATGTTTTAAACAAACATACAAATTGGATGAATCCAACTGGGTATAAAATAAAASATTAATAGTGTACAAGCTTACAGTCACATTTCACAGAATGATTTGTCAGAAGACAAACTACATATTCAAATTAAAAACAGAAATTTGAAAATCTCATGCTTTGAGTGATATCCAGGACTAATAATTATATTATTCACACCAATAAATTGGTGACAGATATGTAGCTGAAGAAGTAGGGAAAAATCATGTATTAATACTACTGGAGGTCAATTTAAATATGTTGGCTTCACTGAATCACTGGATAAATCTAGTATAATATTATTCTCCCCCAAAGAAAGGAGACCAAGGAGAAGGAAGCTGGAGGTAAATAAGACAGTTATTCTCAAACTTTATTTTCTGCTGGAGCAGTGTAATAGGAGACCACACCTTAAGAATTTCTCAGAAGGCAAGTTTATCATAGCGAAAGCATTGTGATCACTGAAAAGTCCACTCTGAAGGGATATTCAGTTCTGATGAAAAGGAATAGGGATAATAGTTTCTTAAAGGGATAGTATCTCACAGATTGTTATTTGTTATGCCTGGAGTGTTCTTTCTTTCTTAACTACTGAAGTTCATTGACTTCCAACTACAAGCGACAGCTTAGATTGTTTTCTAAAAAAAAAAAAAAAAAAAAAAAATTGACAGTAAGTGCAAACTGTAAGTAATTTACAGTAGTCCTGTGACTACTGAATTTACTGAAGTCCTGGGACTTCAAACACATGAAGCTACCGGAAATGACAGAGGGTGCAGTGGAGGGTAAGAAGGTTTCAGACTATTGGTATCTTCCAGGTCTCATTTCCTCACTTTGGTACTTTCTTAGGATATTTGTACATGTTCTCTTTGGTTGTCCAGTCTCACATACCAGATAGAGGTACCCAGAAGGAACTTGCAGCCTCATTAGTGCTGGGCGGAATATATGTATGTGTGTATGCTTCTCATAATTTTCATTTCCATTTTAGTTTATTTAAGGAAATAGAAATGTGATCACTTATACAGAAAAACTTATTTGGATTTATAGAGCAAATATGTGTGTTGTCACTAGGAGTATGAGAGGATATAGTAATTGTATCTGTGCAGGGCAGTAATATGTGTTTCTGTTACAATGCTAGTTTAGTGTTTTAGACTYCTTTTAAGATAGCTGTCAGACTAGTTTGGCCTTTAAGAAGGAGAAGGAAATTAAAGCTTTTATGGCCGGTTTAGCACAACATGCCTGCAAGCTGGTGATATTCTTAAAGATGCGACTATTTTTGGATATAAGTAATGTAAGAGTTGTAGGGAGAGGTGATGAGACTAACTGATACAGCTCTTTATGTGTTCGCAAGTTCTTGAGAAAGGACTTGATTGTGCCCCAAACATTCCAACACCCATACCAATGAACTTTCCCTTCACCCCTCACCAAACAACGAAGTTGCCTGGATTGTAATTTGCCACACAAATATGCGACAGGATGAAACAGATGTCCCCTGGTAACTCTTTAAGTGCAACTAAACAGCTACTCCATAGCAGAACGAATCCATGCCCACAATGCAGTTAAAGATGGAAACACGCAGTTTACCCTACAAGAATAATTTTGACCAGTAGCTCCTCCATCTCTGACTGATTGAGGACAGATATCCAGAGGAMTTCTAGAAAATATTCCAAACAGAACAAGAGCCTTGAGAAAATACAAATTCAATGCTAAACACCATGGCTTCATGGCCTGAAGCACAGACACAGGTTTTATGATAGTGTTTAATTTTCCCTAGCTCCAGCTAATGGCTTAATGTTCCACAAGCGATAATTATCTGCCTATAACTGCTTTGTGACACTAACAACTTTATTATGCCTTCCTCTGCTACCTTACTGTCTTTCTCACCTCTGCTCCAAAGATCTCCAGCCATTTCATTTTTCCTATTAGTCCAATTTGCTTAATCATTAATCCACTTATATTTAGAGCTATTACTTTCAACAGAAATGGTGCATTTTTGAGAGCTGATGCACATTCATTTTCCTCCATTTAATTTGGGTTCATACATGATACTACCCTCTTTTCACTTCTTGACCCACCTTTAAAACTATTTTTTCAGACACATTAAAACTATTTAATGCCCTGCCTTTTTAAAATTCTTAATCTTTATTTGTTTTACTATAAATAACCTAGTACCTTAACATTTTACCTTACCTTCAGGTAAGAATTAGAGGGCAAACTAATGTAGGAGACACTGTGGCAGGCATTTGCCTATCCTGATCAGGCCACCTGCTCAGGATAAGGAAGTTGATGAGGCAGTTGACGAGGCCTTCTACAGACAGCGGAAAGTAGCCTCAGGGTCACAGGCCCTAGTTCTCATGGGGGACTTCAACCACCCTGATACCTGATATCAGCTGGAAAGAGAATACAGTGAGACATAAACAGTCCTGTAGGTTTCTGTAGTGTGTTGATGATAACTTCTTGACACAGATTGTGGAGGACCCAACAWGGAGAGGTAGACTACTGGGTGTTACTGCTAAGCCACTCTCTATCATCTTTGAAGGGTCCTGGAGAATGGAGGAGGTGCTGGCAGAGGACTGGAAGAAAGCCAATKTCATGCTGGTCTCCAAAAATGGCAAGGAGAAGGACCCAGGCAACTACAGGCCAGAGAGCCTTGCCTCCATCTCTGGAAAAGTGATGGARTAGCTCATCCTGGCTGTTGTCTCCAGGCACATGGAGAAGAAGAAGGTGCTCAGGAGTAGCCAGCATGGATTCACCAAGGGGAAATCACATTTGACTAACCTGATAATCTTCTATGATGGAGTGACTGGCTGGACAGATGAGGAGAGAGCAGTGGATGTCATCTGTCTGGACTTCGGCAAGGCTTTTGACACTGTCCCTCACAAAATCTTCCTGGRCAAGCTCTGGATGTGTGSGATAAATGAGTGGACAGTGAGGTGGATTAGGAATTGGCTTKATGGCAGAGCATGGTGACCAGTGGCACAGAGTCAAGTTGGAGGYCTGTGGTTAGTGGTGTCCCCCAGGGTCCAGTCCTGTTCAACTTATTCATTAACGACCTGGATGAAGGGATGGAGTGCTCTCTCAGCAAGTTTGCTGATGCTATCARACTGGAARGAGCAGCTGATAGCCCTGAGGGCTGCRCTGCCATCCAGAGGGACCTGGATAACTGAATGGTGAGAGACCTCATGAAGTTCAACAAGGGCAAGTGTAGGGTCCTGCACCTGGGGAGGAATAAGCCCTGACACCAGTACAGGCTGGGTAATTTGTTTGTAGGTATTACACTGTAAGCATGAGCTTTAGTGTCACATAGTGATTTAATCAAATAACTAATCTAGAAATCTACCTAGAATTGTTCATGAATTTAATGATTAATAATAGCAATTATAGTAATAATAGTAATAGTAATAGGATATAGGATTAATAATAATGATGGTGCTAATTCAATCCAAAAAAATTTGTATATATTTTTAGGTGACTTTTAATCTAAAATTGTCAAGGTTAGAGTCAGGTCTGCATTATAAAGTAACTTATCATACAATGTGAAAGCTATGTTRGAAAAAAACATTCTAAATAGAAGAGGTACTATAATGTTCTTGAGCTTTTTTTGGATTGCAAATTTGTTTTTAAGCTGGATAGTTTTGAGAATCTTTGTTAAGATTAAGAAGATATTCAAGACTGATAAAGAAAAAATGATTTTCAGCTCTACTTGCTGAAAATCAGTTATTTAAAGGATATTTTTATATATTCTGTGTTCATTAAATAGTTGTTTATAAATKTAAAATATTAAAAATTGTTTTCTGAGTCACAATGTCATATCCCATTTGAAATCTCCGCTCACTGACTTCTTTATGAACTAAGCTAGGCAATTAAAATCATGGAAAAGTAGCAAATTGCTTTTAAATTTTCATATCAGTTTAGGCAGCTGATCCATTTAGAAAGAAAAAGAAATGATAAGTTTTCAATCAACAAGTTTAATAGTATTAAAATATGCAATGTAATTCTGAATATGCACCAGGATTATTGTTTTATTATGCAAATTATTTTATAACCTTTTTTATTATCATGAGATGTACTTGGATGTTGATTTAAAAGCTGATATTTAAAAGAAATATGCTTACTGAAGCATATCAAGGATATCTAGCTGAAAGCTTGGTATTTTAGTAYCATTGGTGACAGTATCCTCCTGATGTTTCTATACTAATCCCATTAATTTTCAAATCGATTGTCTAAGAAATTTAATATAGGTTATTGTTAYGAAGGTATAAAGACATGTTGGCAATGTTATTATTCTACCAGATTCATGCTCCCTGTTGGAGATTTTTTTTTTCTATTGGTTCACTGAAGGTGTTAGTCTGACTATATGCATGCATTATTCTTTCAAGTTTTAAATGCACAGTGCTAGAAATTTTAGTGCGAAGGTCATATAAGTTTTTAAAGACCTAATATTCACACTTGGTGAAATCTCTAATTTATACTGCACTGTCTATGAGTCAAGGATATTCTTACAAAGTAATAAGGGCAAATGTTAATCATACATGGAAATTCATGACAATTATAAATATCTACAAGTATTTTAAGTAAGTGTTGCACTCTCTTTTCTCCTGGACAAATACCACTGTAATCTGAAGCTTAAAATCTACAATACAATATCACTGATTTTAACAGTGAAAACATTATCATGTGCTACATCCATAATATCAAACAAGTGCTATGTCAGTTGATGAGTACTGTAGATGACTGTAAAAACAACAGAGAGTTTAATGATTTATTTAGTGAGCCAAGCAGATCCTTTTTTTTCACTCAATATTTATGTGAAAATTGTATTTTTTAAAAGTTGCAATATTTCTTGGGCAACATCGCAAGATGATCTGGTGCTATTGAAAGTCTGATGAAATACTTTCCACTGTCTCCTTATCTGCATCTGTATGGACCAARTGACCTGGGGATTACTATGGAATTAAATGTAAGCTAGATAGCTGGTACATTAGCTCATGTAAATTGCATTATAGAAGTCACCCTTTCATCACTATCACCATTACGGAATAAATTTTGTGTCTTTCCTCCACAGTAGTCTTAGACATTCTAATCTTTTCATATGGAGAGAGCACTTCTAAACCCATGAATATAGTTTTAACATAAACCCATAAACATGGTTTTAAAGCCATAAATATAAGGAATACAGATAAGAAATAGCTTGTTAATAATTGTGTTTTAAGTATATGAAYAATTCTTGACTTTTAATTTGAAAACAATAAAAGAGTCAAGCGGAAACATGTACAAAGCTACCATGCCTCAATCACAGGACAAAATAGATTTGACTCTAAATGATTAATCTTTTAATATTTATCTTAGCAAGAATTTTTGTAGTAATTTGAATATGTGCAAGTTTAAGCTCAAAACTGRCCATTAAAATGAGACAAATGTGGCATTCTTTTCTTGGTCTTTCAGATAGATGATGGAAAAAGGGATGYAAATATCAATAAGAAGTGATACACTCAGCTGTGCTCCTGTGCTCTTGTTCTTGTACAATGACAGGCAAGTCATTTTAACTATTATGCATTTGCTTAATAGACATCTTAATGGACTAATTTACTTGTATGTATTAGCATGTAGACTATGATGAACCCAGTTAAAGTCATTCTCCATTTGTGTTTAGTTTTGAAGATTTTTTTTTTTTCTTCATTTTTGGCCGATTAATAGGGGTTTTTTTAAAAAAAAAAAAAACCCAACACTATTTTTTCCAATTATTTTCCAACAGATAACTTGTTTAGTAATAATAAAAAAGGACTAGCTTTACCTAAAAAATTTTCTTAGTTATAACATTTATGTGCCACTCGTGTGTGTGGATGCTTGTCTATATTTCTTGGTTTGACAAAACTATCAGATTTTTTTTWAAAATTTTTTTTGTTCTCRGATCCATAATGAACATAAATAATTTAAAAATATATCTTAATAATATTGCTCAAAAAAGATTTTTTTTTTTTGGACAGTTTTCAGACAGTTTCAGGCAGCTTTCAGACAATTGCATGACATAGGATTATGAAATKTAGATAAGGTCCTCACAAACAAGTTTCCATTTAGACGTTTTCTCCAGTAATTACCTTTAGTAGAGTATTCAGATAATGGAAATTTTGACATACATTAACATAAGTGTTGGCTAAAAAGAAGAGGGCAGTTATTCATGTGGAGGAATAGATATGGTTCACTATTAATCTATGGGTTATTTTTTTCTTGCATTTTATAATAGAAAAAAAGCTGCCAGTTATTTCAAATGGTCAAAATATTTTTTTTTAATAAAATATGGTATGTACTAGAAAAGAAAGAGAAGCTTTCATTAGCTTTTCTTTTTAATGTATTTATGCACTGATTCTGTGTAAGAGCAATTTCAGTCTGAAATGAGTCATATTCACTCCATCCATGGTTGACCATCTTCAACTAATAGTTTCAGCCCATATATGTATATTTATGATCATAACGGGTACTATTAATTCTCATTGCTTTAACATACTAATTATTTCCAAAATTAGCTCTATTAAATATGTTTTCATTAATAAGGATTTGTATTTCCATTATATGCAGTATTTTCTGAATATTTTACAGTAATACTCTGTATAGTAGATACTATATATGCTACCTTTTGAGAAATCTTGAATTTATTTTTTTTTTTTTAAGAAAATAGACAGTATCTGTTCTTATAAAGCTGTTATTGCAGGAAGGATCCAAGTTTTGACATTCAGTGGTTGCAGGAGCTTTGCCAAAATGGAAGGGAGAAGATGAAAAGTAGTTTTCTATGAAGTACTTAATCTGCATATAGATAAGCTTCTTCACTTTGTGAATCATAGATATCAATCATTCATGTTCATCAGTGTCTCATACATATTCATTAGGACAAATTGTTATGCGTGATTAAAACTGCTATAAAATGACAATACTGTGTTTTGCTTTTTATCTCAGGTCTCTGTGTACTGAAAACTCCACTGGCAGTTTACATYTCATAACCTGACAACACTTTCTGCTGTCTACAAAGAACTAAATCTCCATATGAGTTTGCATGGATATACACTATGCATCCAAACTACTTAGCACTTTTAAGGAGTTAGAAAGGAATTGTAGAGGTTTTCTATTTTCTGAGCAAAGATTTTAGCATTCAAAGGAACATTCCTAGYTGTTAGGGATTAACTAGAAATGAGTGAACTTAATGTGTATGTTTACCTACTCAAACTGGAAAGACTATTTCTAGATGGGAAAATACAAGTACACTTTCATATTCTCCCTTATTTTTTTGTATGTTTTGTGATTCTTGTAGCCAACTCCATGCTTTCCTAGTTAGATTCACATTCCCTGTGACCCTAGATTTGGCACAATATTATGGGAAAAAAATAGCTTCTGTTTTAACTAAATTCTTACATTCTTGGATCTCAAACTTATTTAGTTTTTGCACTTGGTTATGCAGAACAGGAAGCTTTCCTGATATTACTGAAGTTATAGTTGGGGATAACAAGAYTAAAAATGCTTGGACAGTTTTTTTAAGCACTCAGAATTGTTTCTCTCTGACTAATTTGAGAAAATTAGAAAATATTTGTGTAGTATCTGGATTGTTGCAGTTTGAAAGCTATGGTGGTGACGGGGTAGATGTCAAATACTGTGTTTGCTATACACCTGGCTCTGACAGCATCGAATTCACAGTCTGTCAATTGTAGGTCCAATCACCTTCCAAACAAGTAATTGAGTTCACAAATAGCATGATTTGTTCAAATGCAACATTCACAAAGCAGGTTTCGGATGTCGGTAAAGGAAAATCTCTACTACATCGTGGGATTTTTTAGCTAGCTCTAATGCGCAAATGTGCAACCATAATTCACCCCAGAAGATGGAAGAGTGTTCTCGGTCTCGCATTTCCTCAGGCAGTTTCCCAGCCTGAGGGGAAGAAATGAGATTGAGCTGGTTGACTGATCCCAGAAGTTGCGATGGAGTCTTCCCCCTACATTCTGAGTCTCCTCAGGCAGTGTCTCGACCCAAAGGGATATAAACRGATCAGCTCGTTGACTGATCCAGAAATTATGGTGGAATCTTCCCTCTCCTTCTTTCCTGTGTGTTCACCTTTCATCCCTTTTCCTTACATTCAGGTGGAGCTTGAGTGACCATAGTCATACTTACTATTGTTACTGATTGGTGGAAAAAGTCTCTCACTTTCATTTAAAGGTGCAGTCAATGGAAAATCTAGAGCACGTGCTCAATGAGGAATGGTCATATCTCGGATGTGGATAGCTTTTGGGATGGAGGTGTGTGTTGGTATTAAAATCTTATAAGGAGTAAAGTGCAAGCAAAGTTCATCCAYGAGCAGTGATTTGCCGCCCTTGCTGGCTCCGCACTGGACATCTTGGCGTGTGTCTCCCATTGGGCAGCTACTGCGGAGCTTATCAGCGGCACAGCACAGGGAGTRMAACAGTGTTTGGCCACGGTGTCTTAAATCCACTCTACCCTCCATTACTCCTCTTTGCAGCTGTGAGGAGGGCAGGTTATGTTGTTCAGGGAACCATGGAGGAGCAGAGTCCRTGAGTACCAGTATCCTAGAGTGGCAACTGTGTCTTACCCCAAGAATTTCTTTTAGAAATCAATGCATCCTTTTTTTTTTTGTAACATCAGACTTTATCGTAATGCCCAGTTCAGTGAGCTTTTGTTCCATGAGTTTGTGAGACTAAAGAGTATGTCTTGCATTAAATTGAATCCTAGATAAGAGATTTTTTTTCTGTTGGTCGGTTTGTTTTTAATATTCCAGAATTAAATAGGATAAAATATTTTCTTCCCTGAATTTCAAACCAATTTAACTGGGACACAAGTGGGAGAAACGAATGCAGGGAAGACTGCAAAGARCTGTGGCAAAACAGCTAAAAACCGGTGTTTTGCATGAAAAATCATTCAAGGAGGGATTTTGTGACAATATTTGGTTAACCAGCAGTTCCACATCTCAACTTCAATTGACTATTATTTAATATTCTACTTAAGAAATCACAGTCAGTGCTTATCTAGCCTAACAGTTTAAAAGGTTTTTTTTTTTTCTTTTAACTTATCTAAAGTTACAGAGTTATAACTTATCTAAATACTTTGACCACAGCAAAAGACTTCTATACTTGCATACTTTTGAACTCACAGTTTCTTGAGCTGTCAGTAGATACCACAGAGAACATCTTGTTCTCTGGACTTAAAAGCCTGGACTCTCTCTCCAGACTGACAGCCTTAAGTCAGTGCTTCGAGCTTTCTGTAACTGTAGATGTATGATCACTCTTTGGAAGCAAAGGTCCTCTGGACTTCTTGGAAAGGTGATACCTCAAGCTGGGCACAGTGCTTCAGCTTCATCTTTACTTATGCAACAAAAACTTTTAGGATTGTTGAATATCTCTAATTTATTTCTTCCCCTATTGAGAAAATAAATTTAATATTATGGATTGACAACTTGAAAGTTTTTAAGGTTAAGCATTTTGTCTCTATTTTTCCCATGTGCTTTTCTTTTTGGATTCTTCAGCTTTCCCTGTCATTCTCTCAAAGATAACAGTAAATGGCTTTAACCATATTGCTGCATCTTTCTAAGTATCCTTTCAACAGGCCTATCAGATATCACAGTATCATATTTTGACTATGTCTAGCTTTCTTATTCTTTACAGTGATCTAATTTATTCTGTGTYAATGTAGATCATTAATTATATTTGACCGTATTAACATTTTAACCTGTTTGGCATACAAATCTAAGATTTGCACACTTATCTCTTTGGTGGCATAAAGCAATAAATTAATGCTTACTTTATCAATGTTGTTTTTGATGGATATACCCTTTGGTCTTTGTGGCGTATTGATTGCATGGGCCCCAATTTGTGTTGATCAGAATCAGAATCGCTTTATTGCTCAATGCCTTATATACTAACACAATCTACCAGAGTCAATTAAATTCTGGATTTGTGGCCTCAAGGATGTCAGTAATCAGCTGGCTCCATGTTGTATCCAACTAACTCTAAAGTAAATTTTGCATGAGAACAGCAAAGGGAGGAACAGGATTCTTCAAGATTGTGGGACAGTGCTGTACTGTCTCAAGCTATAACATCTTAATGGTCTTCACAAAATAGTTTTTTTTAAAAAAAAATCATTAAAAAACCCAACAAAACAAATAATTTTGCTGTGCAATTTGGAGCTTGGAAGATGTGCTAGTAGCTCTATAATACCTTTGTTCCRTAGCTTGATTTCTTCCATGCCTAAGCTAGCCTGCTACTGCAGAGTTGAGATCATCTAAGAGGGCTTGAGATAYTGTTAAAGCCAAGTATTTTGTCTTGAGAAGCAATTTCACTCTTCTGTCTATCAAACTCTTTCAAATCTCTCATCAGCGAAACCTAGTCAAGTCTTTCTGCATACAGACCCTCAAAGACACCCTGCTTAGCTGGATCTTATCCTCTGCCTGGTTGCAGTAGAATGATTCRGAAAGCATGAAATAAGTGTTGATTTTGCTAATATGGGCTAGCTAGATTTCTTGAAAGCGTGTGCCACAGAATCAAGCCCTATTATTAAGAATATCCTGTTTACAGGAGAAAGGTTTGAGTTAGATCTTCATACAAAGACATCCTATTGTTTGGAGATTCAGTGACTAGATTTCATTCCAGAAGTGAAAGTTAGGTACCTCTAGTACCTAAGTAGAGATTCAAAAGAGATTCAAAAGGAGATTCTTAAAAACGATGCTAACAATAAWCACACTCATCCTTGATTTAGGAACCTGGGCTCAACACTCGTCTCAAGAGAAAACATTCAAACTGATATCTCATCTTCTTAAAAGATTATGAAAGACAATGACTTAGATTAGCTTTGATGTAGCCCCCTTCTGTGAAGTTCAGTCTCTGTGTAAGGTTCATAGGGTTAGGTGGATGACTATTTTATAGTTCTTTGGCTAGTTCTAGTATGGAAAAAGAATTGGATTGCTGCCTATAATCTGCAGATCTACTTATATTTTTTATTACATGACTTCATCTAAATTGCTGGTATTAAGATGTAGTAATATAGCATAATCTGAAATTAAACCTAGACTTCAGTCTTTGAAATACATACTCCAGGTATTATCAAGAAGAAGTAAAGTTTGAGTAAAAATGTGATTAAACTGAATTGTCTGAATTGTTGAACAGAAGTTCTGATAGCACTGAAGGTTAACAAGTATTTAATTTGAATGAGTAGAAATAGAGACATTAGAAAGGGGTATTGATTAGAAAAACAAACAAAAGGAGGAAAGAAGTGTACTGCGAAGACAAATATAGCAAGTTTGTAGACTACCACCACCAAACCATTTGGCAACTCAGTGCCAGCCAGGCAATGATGAGATTAAGCAGTAATCAATTAATTAAGGATGGATAAATCAAGCAATTAATTGTATAAACACACAATTAATTAAGTGAGAAAATCMTGTAGCTGYAGAGTCAATTAGGTTGTAAAACTCATTATAAATAAAATATATAGGCAACGGAGTGGAATTAAACAGGTAAAGTTTGAGGATTAAAAATTAGCTGAGCAAATGAAATCAATAAGTGGGCAATCAACAGATGTAGTGAATCAATTAAGCAGGATGAAAGATAATTGCATTATTAAAGAAGTCATCAATGAGYCAATAAATTAATTCTCTAGAGAGTAATGTGATCAGTAAACTAAGGACAGGCAGCCTGGTTATTCTCAGGAGGCAGTCAACAAGGCAGAAGAACAGCTACCTAGTATAAAGTTTAGTGAGTGTTCTGGGTACCAGCAGCTGYTGCAACATTAAAGGTGCCTTCCAGAAATACATCTTTTATGATGTAGTTATGATGTGTCAGTGTGCTTTATGCCATGCCTCATATTTATGAAAAAAAAAAAAAAGTTTCTTTTTTAGAGGAGTATGAGTAAAGTGGAAAGCTATTGAAAAGCGGAAATGTATAGTTATGTATGAGTAACRCTCCAGTAATATCTGTTACTCTTTCTGCATTAAAATGTATATAGGCTACAACATGCCTTATTTTGCTCTATACTTCCTTGGYAGTGAAGTTACAACATGACAGTTTTACTTGTTTAGTAAAAGCACCAGTAAAACTCATAATAACTATGGAAGCACTTTCTTTAGGTTTTTCAGTGCTCCCTACTAAAAATTCTGTTTTCCARTTTCTACTATTTTAGCAATCGCCAGAAAGTCTTCTGTAGTTATGGCCACAGAAAAAACAATTTCGCTAAAATAGTTTYGTACTCTAAGCTAGTAAGAATAGAATTGTTTTTAGTTGTTTATCACTATTTTATATTATTTAAATATTAATATCTGTTTTAGAAGGTTGATCATGTTAACAGATASAAGCAAGTTGATGTATTTCTAAACTAACTTGAGTTTTGTCTTTGGATAAAAGATACACAGGATCGTGAAGTAAACAAACTAGATTTTATGGAAGTGCTAAGCAGTTGAGCATTTCTGTGAACATATGGTAATGTACATTAACTGCATGACCTTATTTCTGTCCTTTATTCCTACTTGAAACCYAATTTAGAAGTTGAATTCCAATCTCAGAAGCTGAAAAATTACTATTAAGTATTGTAAGTTCATAAAATTTTATGGCTTAGAAATTCCATTGATCTAGAAATAAATCCTAAAATGTCTACCAAAAGATTAAATTCAGAAATACTGCAAAAATGCTGTGATGTTTCTCAGAATAAGCACTGCATACTTATAGAATTTGAAGTAAARTTAAGATGAATAAATTAACATTAATGTGAGGAAATGCTGAGTTTAAGCATTCAAGCAGTATCAATAGAGAATAAATCCTCACAGAAGTTATGTMCAGGTGAGGACATGAAGCATAAGTTAGCAATCAGGAACAACAAGCATGGATCCACTAAAGGCAGTTCCTGGCTCACCAACCCCTTTTGTAAATTAATTACAGATTTTGTGGATGAGGAGAGAATAGTAGATGCTATTTGCCTTGACTCTAGCTAAATTCTGATATGATCTCCCATACAATCCTTATGGCCATAGCTGTRAAATATAATTTGGGTAGATCGGCTGTAAAATGTGTTTAAAATGGGCTTAATTATTAGACTCAGAGCTAAGCTCAAAGACCCATCAGTTAGAACTTATTAGTGGTTTCTCAGTARTCAATATGAAGATTAGTGTTATTTAATGTCTTTGTTAAAGATCCAGATGATGAGACAACATCCTCTACTCACCTCTTAGGATGCAGTAACTGGAGTACTTTGCCTAGTTTAGAGCTCCCTGGTGCAAAWAAAACCGTATTGTTAACCTGCAGCAAGTTCACCAGTGGGACCACCATGATGGTCAGCACTGGATCAGCACTATATTGCTGAAACAGAGGCAGAGAGAACTTCAGTTTTTCCACCAAGTTTTTCAGCCAAGAAGAGGCTGAAGGGAGATCTGACAGTTGTCTTCARTTACCTAATGAGAAAGTATAAAGAAGATCAGACATTTCTTGAAGGTATCTAGCAATGAGCTAAGAGGCAGCAGACTCAGGTTAAATCTCCTGAATTTATAAATAATGATACTCATTCCATGTCTATTTCCTAAAAATTGTTTTTCCATATTTTCCTCATCCTCTACTCAGCTGGCTAATATTGATACAAAAGTCTGTCATTTTCACTTCTCTCAACACTTTATGCATCTTTATTACTGAAGTTTGCCAAATCCATCCACCCACACATGATCAGATATTGATCTCAATCTTGTTTACTTGCAAATCATTTATAAACACCTTTAAATTGTGATTCAGCTTCTTCTATCACTGCATGGTTAGGCTATGACCTACATCTATATATCTATACCCAGCTGAGCTCAGAGACAGGCTACCTGCTAATCAGTTTCTTTTCCACCTGATATATCTTAATGAGCTTTTACTTGTGAATAYTCAGAGACACTGTTTGATCACTTAATTTTGAATTGAAGAATTTACTCTATGCTTATTCAATTTCTTTGGTTAATAGCATTTCTCAACTTGCTTTCTTTTTTTCAAGGTATATCACACAATGTTATTTAATCACTTTCATTTTTTTTTCCCTCTTGATCACAGCTTTGTAATAAGACTGAAGTGTAGTTATGGACTCATGCCAATTATGACRAAAAAGATCTTTCACAGTGTAATTATTTCACATTTAAAGTCCAATCATTTAGATTGTACTCAAGTCCTATTTCTTGTTTAAAGTGTTCAACTGGACTGAACAATCTTTTCACTCTGGATCTGTTGATATGCTAGTTATTGATTTATGGGAGACACTATAAAAGCAAATCACTATATTTCATTGCACAAAATAAGGGAAATTAGTTGTAGCATCAGAGTACGCAAACAGCAATGTTAAATGTCGACATCTATCTTAGAGTTRTGTGGCAGTTTCTGTCCAGAATCATCATTACATGACTGTTTCCAGGAAGTGAATACAGGGTAAGTAATGAAAACTTAACCTTAAAACTGCAAACAAAACCTTAGATTAGACTGTGAAATGAAAAATAAACCAAACTGAATAATCGAAGGAAAATATAATTCCTCTCGATGCGTAACATTAGCTCTTGTGGGGTGATTTGACAAGTTGCATGCTGGGGTAGGTATCTCTACTGTGAACTTTATCAACATCTATTTTCTTCAGAAACAAGAAAAAAAATATATAGACAAATTCAAAATCCTTTGAAAATAAAGGTACCCAGGATTTAATTTGAGAAGATGAGACTGAGACATTGAGAAAACTGATGTGTAGGAGGCTTGTATCACTCCTTTTATTATTGTTACTGAAATGCAAGTGTCCACAGGGAACAGCCTTGTTAAGAGAAATTGCTTGAAAAAATATGTGAAATAAGTGTAAGTCAGACTTAAGCAGAAAATTTTACTATTGAAAAAATATCTCTACTAAGGAGTTCTACCTACTCTACTGAAATTACTCATTTGCTAAAAACGTTGAAAGTTTTAAGGCACAACAGGCATTAACTAAGCTGTAATCTGCTGTTGTAATTACAAACAATTAATTCTGTATGGAGAAGCATAAMGTATAATTAAGTCATGATTAACATAACAAGATGCTACTGTTTTCTAGCCATTTAACCAGTGTTACCAGAGGTTGCAATTAGAACTTTTTAAAACAAAAAAATATTGCTAAGCAAAGAAGGCAGATTTTATTCTTTAGTTTAAACTTTGAACAATCATTAAGCCTTAACTTCTGTTTCTTGCCAAACAGTGATGAACCTTCTTAGGCACSAGCCTTTCAAATTTCAGATAATGACAGTCAGAGCTGATGATATGTCACATARCATCTGCTTAAGCAGAAAAGGAGAGTAATGGGATAACCATTAATTTATTTGAAACATAATATAATACTTTTATTATAAAGCATTGTCACTGATCAGATATGGCCCCCTCTATGATGGTGTTTGATTTCTGACKTAGTAAACAAATCAGTGTTCTTGGATCAAATAATTTACTTGCAGCTCTCTGATCATATAAGACTGTTTTTAAATATTTTATAAAACATAGCATTTTTATAAACATAGCTACAGTGTTTAATCTTAATGGTCTACTAATATCAATATAGCTGTCTTAGTTATAAACTGAAGCATTTTTTTCATTTGACTCTTCAAAATATTTTCATCTGTACAAAACATTTGCTCAAACATRATATGCTAATTAAAATTTACTGTGTGGAGGAAAAGTGTTTATAAGTAGGAAGGAATGTTTTTAGTCAGGGGAAAGGTTAGATAAATGCAAAGACTACGCTTTCAGTATTATTGATTACAACTTTTTGTTATTTCATTAAACATCATAAGCACTGACCAATAAAAATCCTTCTCCTAAATCAAGTTTTCTAACAACATGTAAGATAAGCACTGTATAAAATACAATTTGAGGAAAGGTCGAATGGAGACGATAGAGTATATTAAGTAAACACATCACAACAGTTGCCAGTGATAAGAAAGGTGTTGCAGAAGAGCATCTCATTCCTAATGGATAGCAGAAGTAATGTTCTCAATTTGTAGCAAGAAAGACTAGATATGGGGGTGGGTGGGGAGGAAGTCTTTATAAAGCATAGTAAAGCATTACTGTTTTCATTTGAAATAGCTGCTTAAGAAGGTGAGAGATCACTGGAGATCTTCAAGAAACTATTGGATAAACTCTGCCAGAAAGAATACTTGTGTAGCTGATGGGAAAAATTAGGTGATCAAGGTGAGTACATAAAGTCCTTTGAGCCCTATTTATTTTTGGCTTTGAATACTGTTGAAACATAGGTGACACCTGCAGAACCCATAAACTTTTTTGTCTTACAGCTGTCCCTACAGGAGAGAGAGGGGGAAAAATATATATCTATATATATCACTAGTGCATATTGTCTAATGTAAAGTATAAATACAGTTGAAATATGGTCTAATCATGATCTCTAAGTTAATCTGTGCTAAAGCATAATTTCACCTTGACAAATATTCCTCTGAAAGTAATCTCTAATATATGTACCACAGAAACATTCTCACAGTCTTCTCAGACTATTGATACATCAATATGTGCCCAGATAATGCATATGAGTAATGAATTAAAAGCAATTAGCTTAACTTAATCAAATTCTTGCTATTAGGCATTCAGCAGTAATATACACCTGGCTTTTGTGGTAACTCAAATAGATATGTACTTCCAACCATGGATAAAGTATGTGAATATGTAGTGTTCCTCTACAATGTCAGCTTCAAGGAAGAGACAGATCTACAGACCTACAATTAAAATTCAAGTGTTAGCAAAGACACAGTGTGCATTTCAGGGCTTCGTGGTGGGAAGTGCATTATTTTCCCTTCACTCAAACTATCCACTGTCCTACTTAGCTGAGGTAATTCTATGCATTGACAAAGACTTAATATTGTGTCTGTTAGTTTAAGACTGAAGGGTTTTTGGTGAGAAGAGGAGAAAAGAAGGGAGTGAAGATGGGAGAGAAGAGATAGAGAAGGCAGAAGAAAATGACGGTTGTTTATTGTGGTCAAATTCCAAAATACCTCATCCAGCAATTTGCCTCTAATTATCATTCTTGTTAGTAATCATCATATGATTCAGGGTCATCCAAGACTTTGGAGACTGCAGATTCCATTTTCAGGAGCAAACTTCTTGGAGAGGTAATGTTTGTTATTAGTGTTTGAAATCTTGGCACATGTACTCTGATCCATATTATCATTATTAAAAACAGAAATATAAATTAGGTGCAAAGCATTTCAAATATGGAAGGTTTTCTGCATCATACTGCAACACCACTTTTGCTACTTTCACCTTTATTCTTTTCTCCCTTCCTATGCTTTTTTTTCCCCTCCTAGGAGAGGAGAAAAAGGGATTTTTTCTACAGTGCAAATATGTTATATCACATATACATTTACTCCTTTACATCTAGTAAAGATGTAGAAGTTATTCTCTAGTACTGTGAATTCTTCTGAGCAAATTACAAGAAGGAAGTTTCTCACTACAGGTCATCTGGMATCTTTTCACTACTACATGGCTGAATTTATTCAAGCTCATATGCTTTTAAGAAACTTTAATAAATATAAGTTTCTCACTTCTTAACGGTTTGCATTCATTAGTTTCTTTCTTTCTAACTCACATTTCTTAACTGCTTATTTAAAAAAAAAAAACACACAACCCCAACTTAATTTTTTTTTTTTTTTTTAAAGTTTGTAAAACCATAAAACTTGTTATCTAAACTTGTCTTTTTGCTTCTTTATCCTTTATCACTTTCCGCAACTGCTTAAGACTCTTAAAAATTCAGGATAGAAATAAAATTTAATACTTATGGTCATGCCAGCTAAAMGATTCATTGTACTTCATTGCCGGAGACCCGGCGCCTCCAAGGGTGCTGTTGCCACACCTATAAGCCCGGTCCCAGCACCACTGTTGTTCCGAGGAGCCGGTTCCGGTATGAAGCACGGCTCACRGCAAGCAGGAACACCAGCCGCAAGCTCCTCTCAGGCGTCRTGGGGAGGGTTAGGCCTMARTGAGGGAATGAGGGAAGGAGAAGGAAAAGGAAGAAGGGAAATGAGGAAGACACAAGAGAGAGAAGGGRGTTCGTTCCACACTCACACACCTTGCAGACACACAGCAACAAGGGCRCAACAAACCACACAAAGCCAGACCTTTAGAACCAAACCGAACGAACTGYTTATTTTAGTTGCGGAGGGGGTTTTATACAGGGATTGTGGTATAGGATAGCTTTTGGTTGGTCGAGGGCGGGCCCTCCCCCGACCACCATAGGTCCACAGGTTATTCCCACCTTTTGATTGGCTCTGCAACTCGGCACATTTCATATCTGTACCCACAAGAACTTTCCAGATAAGCCCAGAATATTCGCAGCCTTGCCAGCCCCCCCCCCACAACTCATATTTTAACCCTATTAACAATAACACTATACAAAACAGTAAAAGCAACTAACTCCAATTAAACCAAGTTCAACATCCTTGTCTTGTACACTCCAAGTGAGGAGCAGAAGGAAGGGATGTTCCCCAACACTTCATCACAGGTGTTTTAGGCAAAAGTAAATGTGTTTCCTGGAAGAAAGATGATAAACATTTCACAGACTTCTCAGATCTATCTAACCTTCTCATCAATGAAACATAATAGGTGCAAAGAGAGCTACTATCTAATTAGGTATAACTGACTAGTCAAAAATACTTCAGAGCATATGCTTTTTCTCAATAACATTCAAAAATACATGTTTTATGAAAGTATGAGATTTAAGGCAAGGAATTTTTTTTTTTTTTGGTAGAATGACTTCGACGTATGCTGATGACATCAAAGTATTTGATACAAATATACATTTACACGAAAATACAAGTGTCAGTATCTTGTTATGATTAGTAGTCTAGAAGTTTCTGGGTTGAGGAAGAGATGGAGAGAATTTTTTTTTTTTTTAATATTAAGCAATGTTGGCATTTTTATGGGATCATAGTGGGTATACTGGGGGTGGCTGTCATACAAATAAAATTTCCCATTGTGTGTGTGGCAGAAAGCTAATACGACTAGCACTATAATTTTATTCTCAGTTACCTGCCATCATGTTGTAGCTCTACCCCTTAAAGTGATTCTCTTCATTAAGTTCCTAGTGATTTTTCCTTTAGCTATATTGTCTGAACCATAAAGAGAAAATGGTTCCACATGTCAGTAATCAATATCATTGAGAACAGTCAGTTGTTTATTAGTATTTGTAGATTTCTACAGGAAGAAAAAAATCTGTATGGATACATGATACCTAAAGTGTTTGTGTGTGTGTATCTATACATATACATGTTATATAAATTTAGTCCACTTAAGCTTCTGGAAAAGAATAGACTATTCTTGAGTTGAATAGATTCACATGAAATAAACTTACCAAAACCTTTTGTTGTTAAAGAATTATAGAAAGAAATTGAGAAAATGTCTAATGAGTTTCTTAAAAGTTAGTGATGGATAGGAGACATTTATTTTTATGAATATAATAATAATAATACAGATAATAATAGATTTCATTTTATAATCAAATTGCAGAGAAAGTGATGAGGTTTTATCCTGGAATGTTCTCTCTGAAATAATCACTCTCGTGTTTCTCTCCCTCGCGCTCTCTCTTTTTTTTTTTCCTCTCCCCTCTCTTCTTCTGTAAACTAGTGACTCCACTAATGAATGTGGCTCATTCTGAAAGAGTCTATGGGGCATSATACTACTGACCAGTAGCTTCTGTGCTGTCTCATATCTGAGGGTTAAATGGACCTAAAAGTAAGAGATAAGTGGCCACTCAAAACTTTGATGTTCTTTATGTCACTGTGGCAAAACCTTTGACCTCAGTAGAATAAGTGAGAGTAGAATATAACCAGTGTGGTTTTCTTATTTTTCTTTTAAAAGAATGACTTCTTTCCTTGCTGGAGAGAAAAAGGCATAAAATTCTTGTGTAAAAATGTCTCAAAAGATTTTGAACTAACAGAGATCTAGAGAAAGAGAAGAGTCTGACTTTTGACCCTAAAGATGAATTAGCCCTTCACTTTGATTTGTTCTTTCCTTTTACATTAGGGGGAAAAAGTGCTTCAGTGTGTACTGAATGTCACTATTCTTCTCTGTTTCTATCTTTGAGGATTTTGACAAATCTTTTCAWGGTACTTCAGCTTTGCTTTGCATTCCACACCATCTTGCTTGTTAAAGTGTAGGTTTAGCCTTATGCTACTAGATACAGGACTCTACATAACAGTGCCTTTTTTTTTTTTAGTGCTATTTATTTTTGGGGAAATAAGTCAAATATGGCAATAAGTGTCTCTGATGTTCTGTCCATTTAAAGGTAAAAGTGTTGTTCAAGTTGAAATAGAAAGCAGAAAGTTCCAGAGGGAAACTTGAGGGAAGTCTATTTGAATAAAGTGTTGATATAAAATGTTGAATGCCAGTATAATAGTATACAGTGGTTTGACTACCAATCCCATTRCTATTTTGGCAGAAAAATTTTCTTTTTCTGGCTGAGCCTGAAGCAGTCTTCTGTCACATTTCCACTCATTAGAACAGAGATAAGAGTTTGGAAAAAAAAAATAGTTTGGCTGGATAATTTTACATTTTTTTCATTTCAGCCCACTAAAGACTCACTAAATCCGAAGGGTTCCACAGCAAAGAATGCTGTCAGATAAATAGCAATTAATAGTAAGTACTCTACTTAAATTGTAGGCATCAATACATTTAAAAGAAATAGGAAAATAGAAGCTCGTGTGGGAAGTAGTGTGTTACTTACAGCTGCTTTTGCCTGCTTCACAGCAGATACCACCCAGTGAGACAATTATTCCCAAAGATATTAGCCTACCTTGGTATTTATTAGCTACAAACACAGGATGGCACGATACTCTATGATGCACTCAACTTTATGTATGTATTTTTGTTATGTGAAGGTATGCATGCTTTGTTTCCTCTGTTTGGTCGATTAACTCAGAGTGAGGGACTAGATATCTTCAGGTTTCTCTGTTCATTTCTTTTTCTTTCTGTACAGCTGTAAAGCAAATCTTTCTGCTGCAYCTGCTTTGTGGCCATGATTTAGAGTTGCTCAGTGTCTTCTCATATTTGTTTAAAAAAAAAAAAAAAAAAAAGCTATTGGCTATTGAACTGCACAGGACTCCACATAGTAGTATCTTGTTGCCTTTGACAACAAGAAACCTAAGGGCACCTTTCTCCTAGACTACATACTCTGCTTGCCAGTGCTTGTTAACAAGGAGACAATCCAGAAGAGATTTTGGGCACCTTTAAGACAGAAGTTTTTAGTCTTGCCAATGGTGGATATGTCTTAGAGTAATTTCTTCCTATTCACATATTTACAAATGCAAGTGAGTATCTGCCCTTTGTGTCCTAAGAGAGGCTTTTGTGTCCTCTGTTTAATCCTGTCCAAAAYATTCTTCATCAGCAGATAGTTCCAGCTTCTCAGTTCAGGTCAGATATTAATGAAAGTTTTTTTTGTATAAAATTAAGTACTCTTCTGCATATTTCACAGAATCACAGAATGGTTGAGGCTGGAAGGGACCTCTAGAGATCATCTAGTCCAACCCCCCTGCTCCAGCAGGGACACRCAGAGCACGGGGCACAGGGTGGCATCCAGGTGGGTTTGGAATATCTCCAGAGAAGGAGACTCCACAACCTCTCTGGGCAGCCTGTTCCAGGGCTCTGTCACCCTCACAGGAAAGAAGTTCTTCTTCACATGGAGATGGAACTTCCTGTGTTTCAACTTGAGCCTATTACCCCTAACTGTCACTGGCCACCACCAAGAAGAATTTGTCTCCCTCCTCCCTACATTCTCCCCTCAGGTACTTGTACATATTAATCAGATCTCCTCTCAGTCTTCTCTTCTCCAGGCTGAACAGGCCCAGCTTTCTTAGTCTTTCCTCATCTGATAGATGCTTATGTCTCTTAACCCTCTTTGTTGCTCTATGCTAGACTCTATTTTCTTTTATTGTATAATCTCATAAAACTGTGGGCTGGGATTGCACCACATTATTTTTTCCCTAGTGCAGAATAACATCTGGTTTTTACAACTGCAACTTCAAGGCATGTGAGACCAAATAACACAGCAGACAGTTAATCTTAGGTTGTTTAAAGTTGTTGCAGTGTGATACCATGGCAATTTCTCAGGCAATGGGCTCTCAGCCTTTCCAAGGCAGTAGAACGGAGGAGCTGGATGCTCATGGTGCTTTGGCAGACACTTTTAATAATGTTTAACAACTCTGGAATTTATTTCAGYCCTGCCTTCTTTTGAACTCGATTGTACCTGATGTTGATAAGACTACTATAGAGACACTCTGGTCTTGTTTTCCCCAGAATTTGCTTTCGGTGCTACTGAATCATCAGATGGAAAAAATGTCTACTTTGGACTTGACTGCCGGTATGAGAGGACTGTTATATGTCAGTGTAGAAAAAAAAAAGAAAAAAACCTTTTTATTTTTAGTGTAAGCTCAGTATGTTTAAAACAGGATTAAAAACTATTATTAACAAAGTCAGGAAGGAATATACAGTTATCTTGATGGYAGGTTAGCTGAAATACAAAATACTTGCACTAAGTTGTTAATGAACAAGATTTTTCTAGCATGATAAGTATCTGCTTATAGCCGTGTTTTTAAAATGTATCTTAAAATGATCATACACAGTTAGATTTTTAGTTCTGCATCCTTTGGGTTTTGCTTTTCCAAATTAGAATAAAGATGGAAAGTAAAACAGCGTATATGTTTTTCTAACTTTGTCCATATTTCAAAGTTTCAGCTATCAAAATTGAACTGAAAATCACAACTATTTGTGAATTCATCTCCCGAGAGGGTTTTAAATGAAATCATTGTATGATTTCAGAACATTTTCAGCAATACTGATGAAATAGAGCWTTGTTTCAAGAGGTTTTTTTCCCCTCTTCTTGCTCAATCCAGTCTTAAGATTCCATTACTGGAAATATTATACAAAATAATCTTTTAAAATTTGTGAAAGTGGTTAAAATAGACCCAAAGTTTTAATTTGCTGTATTTTCTGTTGGAATCTATTAATTGTGAATTGTGAATCCTTACAGGTTTTTAACATACTTCAAGGATAAACTAATATATGGTGGGCATTAACACAACCCCAGCCAGAACTGGCTACAGTGTTATTCCTTTCCACATAACACAGAATTCCTCAGAAGCAACAAATAAAAATCCTAAAAAGAAAAAAATCAATTTAAGTGAGAGATAAAACTAACTTTTGCATATAATCAGAGTATAAAATACAATGAACACATTAAATGTCACTGGCACATGCATTCAAATATTTTTGTGATAGTCTCAAATTTTTCTTCAAGCAACATGGTTGTTGCACATCAAGTTCAAGTAAAATATATTATTTCAGTGACAAGATTATCTTTGAACTGATTGAAATTTGCCATAACCTAAAATCATAGAAGTAGCTCCAGGAAATCCAAAGAAATAGAGCAAACTAAGAGCTAGCACTCACCTCATGCCAAACTCCCCATGATTCAGTTCAGGGGAAAGGACTGCAGAACAGAAGATGCTTCAGTACCTTAACTGCTTGAGTGTATCATCTGACTCTTTAGCAATTATTTTCTCCATTTTAAYTTCCACTTAAGCATAATTGAAAGGAGAAATAACCAGTAGACAAGGCAATATGAGAGGAAAAGAGGACCCYGTAGGGAATGCAGATATGAGTTTGTTCAACAGATTAAAAAAACACTGTGGGGGAAATCGAAGATAATATCTAACTCAGAGTAGTAGTATTGATTTGAGAAGTATTTTAAATTTAGCCTTATGGGATTAGGCAGTAGATTGCCCTTTTTTTTTTTTTTTTTTTCAAAATGGGAGTTGTACATTAAATATACACTTCATCGCTTTGTGTTAATACTGTTTTGAACTGTACTGATGGTAAGCCACATTTGGTTCCTGCAAAATTTAATAAATATAATACATTTATTAATTTCCAACAGAAAATGTCAAAATCAAGACATATTCAAAAAATGTCTAAGTTCTTTGAATTTCCACACAGCTCCTGAGTGCTACAGTACTGCATCATGTGATGCTCACTACAGCTGGTATCATTTAATTAAGTTTCCAAAAGACTTTTTTTTCTTCATCTGTGTTAATCTGGTGGCCTGAAGGTTCCATATGTCTTCCATTGCACTTTTGATAGGCAAATGTCAAGCAGACCTGCACCCTCTGTCTTGAGACAAACTGAGAGCTGGTCCAGGAGCTCATCCTGTTGGTAGCTGTTAGGGGACAGGAAGCTAAGTGTCCTAGTTTGCACATATATTTTATAGTATTTGAAAGCCCTTTCTGTTTAGCAAGGATAAACAAACAAGCATGCAAGCAAACATGTCTCTCAGTAAAAATTAGTATAATAACTATTCTGTCCCTAATATATGCAAAATATACACAGCAGAGTTTTGACCTAGAAGAAAATATCAGTCCAATTACAGATGCAGGCTTCATTGGTGAGATGCAATAATTCTAGACATAGAGAGYAACTGCCTGGTTTACATTTATTATGGGAATGTGGAAAAAATGTTTCAGTAACTTCCTATACAGTTTAGTGGACTCCATGTGAACTCTGACACTGGTATGTTTATTTTATATATACAAACATATGGCACATGTAGGAAAGAATAGCTATATATGATTATATAGCTATAAATATAGATTTAACATATATGTCTTATAGGTATGGAATGTTTTATTAAATCTTTTATGTTTATGAAATACTTTAGATTTTAATTCGTTAAAAAAAATGGAAGTTCTGTGTGGTCAGGTAGCAGTCCAAGCAGACAACTTACGYAAGAGATTATGTAGGAACTTGTTGTTGCTTGCTATCTTTGGTAGGCTGGTTTCTGACTAGTCATACTAAAATGATTGTAGAAGGCTTTTTATTGCTATAGTATAACATCTAAAATCACAGCAATTTTTATTACTTACAAAGTAGTTTATACTAATCCAGCCTAGGATAGATACCATGGTGCCCAGAATTGTTTTAGTTTGTCTTCAAGTTTGCAAGAGATTTTCTTAAACATACACATTTATCACATTTTATCTATTTAATATATTCATTTCCAAAGGAATCTTTTAAMTACATTGATTAATAGTGAAGGCATTATTTCTTCCTGGCTGCACAGATTATTTTGTCAAAATTACCTCTTACTTTAGAATCAAATTATTATTGGCATATTATATTTTGATTTTTTACTCATTTACTGAATTAAACTGTTTCTATCAAATAACAGATATGCTAATTTCTTTGTTTCTAAATAGTAACTGTGTTTGCTGTAATATTTTTAAGTAATGTGATAGCTCTTACATACTTCCAGCATTTCTATAATTCAATTTGCTTATGCTAAATTAAATTCCAAACACAAATTTCCCTGCTTCTCTTTATGATAGGAAGTTCTCTACTCATGTCAACAATTCTCTGCAGAATGATTTCCAATTGAGTAAGAATAAATCTTGCCAGGTTTTTTTGACTGGAGTGAATGCTTGCATTCCCACTATCTGAACTAGGAATTTCAACAAAATTTCAGTGAATCAGAATCAGCTTGTCTTTGACATGTCTGCAACCTCTAAAAGCCATCATATCACCAAATTGTGACAAATCAAATGCTCTTGGAAAGTAGGCTTAAGTAAAAATTTTCAACAAGACCTCCCACCTACAATGTCTTCTGTCTTCTGTAGCATCTTATTACTGTATCTTACAGGTAAATGGCCCCTCTCATTTTTTTTTTTTTTTTTTTAGGAGCATGTAAACATGTATTAACATTTAACTCTCTCATTTTAGTAGTATGTTTTAGCTAACGTACATACCTTCATTTTAGAAGCAAACAATGCACAGGACTTAGCAAAATACTTTCTGTCTTTTTTTTTTTTTTTCTTTCTCCTTGTACTTGGCTCCAACAATTGCACTGAATCCCATTCAAGTATTCACTGATCAGACTCCAGGTTTTCTAATGCCAGAGATGGAGAACCAACTGCTTTGAAAAATAAATCCTATTACAAAAGAACCTCTCATCGTTACTAAAGGCAGAGACATACAGTATTTYTTGAAGCAGACCCAGGCAATAATTGAATAAAAGGATTTTGTGTCAGCAGTAACAGATAACTTCAGAATTAGTGTCTGAGTTATAAAAAATCAAGCACAATTTAAATATACAATATTACATTAGTAGACTGTATTTGGATAATTTTAAGGGCTTAGGAAACTAATACAGAGAGAGCAGACAGAATTGTACCTCAGTTTAGACAATAATCCACAATAAATTAGTTTTGAAAGAGAAGATGATACAAGAGCTTTTTTCCTCTGATTGCCTCTTCTCTACTCCATAATCCAATTTGCCATTTTTTCAGTTGTGGATTTGTGATGGTGCTTTGAAGCAATGACATGACTTCAGAGTTTTTAAAAACTATTTCTAACTTTTATCATTTACTTCTCTCATCTTTCAGAAAGACTTGCAAGAAAAATGTAGCTGTGAAACTGAGGCAATTGCAAAGCCTCATAAGAATAAGAGTGTGAATAATTTACCAGAGTAGGGAAGCATTGGATTTTTCTTACTCTCTGAGGTCAGAATATCATAGAATTTCAGCATCAGATCAACTACACAAAATCATGTAGAAATCTGTCTGGCTATTTTATTTATTTATTTTGGTGTGTGTTCACGAAGTAAATAGCATCATGGCTACCTACTACCCCCAAAAATGTTTTAATTTATGCAGGGTTTGTTTTGCTAGTGTATTTTAACATGGCCTCTTCCTTAAAACCAGAGCCTAATTTTTTATTATTTACCCTTCATTAATACTTATGCAAGTCTCAGATATTTCTTTTCTGGAAACCCAAGCCACATCCCAACTTTATTTTTCTCAGGTTTTACCAGAACCCCTGGGATCTACAATCTGAAGACATGCTGTTAATTCCTAGATGTGCCAGGGGGCTGCAGAG
>PTEX01000159.1:1155573-1167012 GCA_003342815.1 Eudromia elegans
TTTATACTGCTTTCCTTCCTCAAAAGTATGTTTTCTTCTTTCGAATTAGAAGTTACTGATTATCCAGTGCTACTGCACATTCATTTCTGTCTCAATGCAGTGACTGGAGCAACCACAGTGKCATGTTGTTCCAGTGCTGCCTGTGCAGCTCAAGGTGTATTTTTCCCTGTTGCATCTTGTTCCAATGTCATTCTGGAAAATGGACATTCAGCTTAGCCATGAGCTTAGACATTAGCTATGAGCTGGGTGCTGTTAAAGAAAACTCATTCTTAGTAMAACTAATTCCTTTAAAACTGTGCTATGCCACAGAGCAGATGTACATTAAATTGCTTCAGTAGTATTCATTAATTGGAGGAGATTGCTTTAAAATAGCTTTATGATTAGGTCAATGGATGATGAGAAGAGATATGAAATAATTGGAAAGAGAGCAAATTCTCTTTTTTGCTTATTGGATTAAAACTTGGCCAAGTAACACTAAACAAGTCCAAAGCTGAGACTTCTCACAGGGATCTAAACATTTGACAGAAAAGCACTGCTGTGTCAGACTAAATGAATGGCATACTTAGCCATAAGCCGATATAAATCCCCACTGCAAAAGAACAACTTTTTAAGGTTCCAAGGGTGAAATATTTTTGAAACAATATATTAATACATATTTCTCTTCCTCAACTTTTCTAGATTTTTTTTTAAATTCCCTTACAAGTGTAGTTCTGTACTACTTTTTCCACATGTTCCTTGCCTGTTTGATCTTATTTTGTTAATAGCAGTATTTTGATGATGTGTTATTCATTCTTAGACTATTGGTAAAATTGAGGGTCAAATTCTTTCCTCCARTTAATGGAACTAATGCAAAAGTTAATTCATGTTTATAACCAAGCTTCTGCCAAGAAGGCTATTTTCAGAAGTCTGAACAACTTGCTGAAATTTTCCATCTTGAATTTTTGGTATTATGGCTAAAATATGCTTCAGGCCTATATGTTGTAGATTTTTTTCTGTGTGGGTTTTTTTTTTTTTTGTGTGTGTGTGCTTTGTTTTTGTTTTTTTTCCATATTTTGCTGCTCTTCTCTATGCAGAACAGCACAGATGATATGTTGTGAATTTTGTGTGGCATTAGTCCCATAAGTCTTGCATTGTTAGGACAATGGACAAATATTTTATCTCAACGGCCACATCATTTACTAAGACAGACTGGTGACTCCTCTATTTGCTTTTGCATCCCACTTCTAGAAAGTGGGATGCTTTCTTATATAGAAAAAAAGACATAAAAGACATTTATGACAGATTTATATTAGTTAGAAAAATATTTTTCTTTAAACATTACACTTGCAGGATGAAAGGAGTGCCAATTGCTTTAAATATTTTTACTCAAAAGGTTAAGTAAGATTTTCTGATTCACTTGGAAGGACACATTGACCTTTTCACCACTGGCACATTCTACTAAAAACACTTTTTTGTTGTTTCCTAGCCTTGTTCTGAGAATGAGAAAAATATGTAAAATTACTATAGTTTTTCCAGATCTGCTGGAGTGCATTCTTCTGTTGTCTGAAATACTTTTCCAGTGGTATTTTTACTAGGATTTCCACCAAGAAAAAATGTTTTGTTTTGAATTTTTCTTGGTTTATAAAAGGGAATGCACAGTCAAACTATTTCTACCTTGAGACTAATCTGTGGGAAAATAGTTTATAAGGTAAAATTACTTTTTTCTTACTTTCTCTAAATGTATGTTATTTGAAGCAATTTTRTTACCTTATTGCTGAGTAAGTCCTACCAAGAGGAACTTTAGTTTTCTAAACTTAAATAACTGCCTTTTACAAAATAGTTTGAGAGTTTATTTATCCAGACTATGAAGAATATAAGGGCCTATTTTCTGGCATCACATTGAAAAGGGTTAGGTTCCTGACAGATATTGTGATTTTTTTATTTTTGTTTTTATTTAGCATGTTCTGCCAAAATACACTAAAAGCTTTGTTTCAGCTTYATTCTGTCTTTTCAAAATATTTCATATTTTTCTCTGTCGTAGTCTAAAAATAGTAATACAAATGTACTTGCCTTTGAACTGTGCTACAAAAGCATTTGCAAGTAAGAAACAAGAACTGAACATCTTTCTTCCTTTTTTTCTGTGTTTTATGTATTCAGAATGAGGTTGAGCCTGACAGAAAATATTTAACTTTGCTATTTTTTTCTTAAAAAAAAAAACCAAAAAAACCAGAAAATATTGATTCTGAAAACTGTTATTTTCACTAGTAAAGAAACAATCTAACAGATAATACATTTTCTGGAATCTTTATGTTAAAACATTTAATCTTCAATATAACAGCTGTTACAGAGCTTATTATATGTACAGATTACAAAGGTAGACTTAGATTAGGTTGAAGTAATTCCTGGGTTAAACTYGATAACCCTATGCCTGCTGGTCTTCATGCCTAGTTTCCAACAACATCTGCTGAATTTTCTCATTTCACCCCATTCCTTTCCCTAACCTCACCTTAACTCTGTAAAATTACYGTTCAAGAGAAGCTATGGAAACATGCACAAATTCCAGAATACTATCCTGAATTTCTAAATTAAACAAATTCTCACACCATTTCCCTATGATCTTTGCTCAGAAGAACTCTGGTCTGCACTTCATATTGAAGTTGGCTCTGGTTTTCAGTATTTCTTTCTGCTTTCTTGCATAATGTAAGGGAAAAAAGAAAAGGGTGCAAAGAATGAAAAGCCTCTGAATATTATACTGTTATACACTTTCCAAGAAATATTAGATCAGTGCCAACATACAGTGATTTCCTATTATACTGATCTATTTTAACTTCCTAATATATTCTTAACAGTTCATGAATCTTTGCCAATTATTCTTTTCACTTTATCTAGATTTAATTTTCACTTGCTAGCTATCGCTGGGATCTATCTGGCAGGCCCAAATTATTGAATAAGCTTTAATTAGAAAGCTCTAGGTAGGAAAAGTTTTATAATGATAGTTTAGGAGCGGTAGCTTTATTCCTATAAAGAACTACTAGAGCCCTGATGAAGCCTTTGTGAGTCTGAGGGAAAGAGCTGGGGAGAAAGGCTGAATGTTTTTTATGTATGTATATATATGTGTGGTGTGTATGTGTATAGATATATATCTATAACTGTATGTATATTTATTTACACACATATATTTTTATACATATATATATATATGAATGATCTTATTCTGTTAAATATATGTTGCTACTGAGACTTCAATTTTCAAACTTTCTTGAGGAGTAGCTTATGCTCCAAGAAAATGAGGAAGAGGAAACAAGTAGAGTTTTCTATTGTACTAGTTTATTTGGGAACCTCCATTTCAGAACTGAAACATAGCTGGTAGGACCCACATGGCAGATGGGAAGATCAGCTGGCTCTTTGCAGCTTTGCTCAGTATGCTCGTAGGAGCATTGTTTTCCATTTACCCCTCTATTCTGCGCATTTTCTCTTTTAATCTTACTAGCACAGCCAAGTGAAAGGTACTTTAGTATTACTCTTTGTCTACAAAGGATCAAAAGCCTAAACAGTGACAAAAAAGTCTTTTTTGATATATTATTTATAGTTAGGCACAAAATGTGAAGATGAAATAGATTACTTACTGAACAGTACTGATCCGTGACAGACTGTCCTCTCCAATAATGCTCAAGCAACCAGTTTAAAATAAAAGATGGTGTGTAAAAGGATGCACAAAGAGTTTCACTCTTCTCATCTCCCACCTAAATACCAGTAGACATAACTAACATGCTCTGAACAAATGCCAGTGGGCTGTATTTTGCAAATAGGTTTTAAAATACTGAAAGTAGTTGGCCTATAGCACTGGTAGAATTTTTCTAAAGCATCACATAGAAATGGAATAAGCTCAGTGTGTGTGTGTGTGTGTTTTAATGAGCTGGGTGGTTTGAACCTATATAGGCACATATAGAGCATCTCAAGAATATTTTCCTAATAAATAGATTGACTTTTTTTTTTTTTTTCTCTTAAACTTTTGGGCAAAGGAAGTAAATGGGTTTGTAAACAATTTTCAGGGTTTTGGTTTTTTTTTTTTTTGTTTTTGTCTTTTTTTTAATGCAGGAGGCTTCTCAGGGTGGAAAAATCTGAAGAAAGAATTACTATACTTCTAAGAAATATGAAAACTTAAATATCATACTGTAATTCTTGCCCTAATCCTATAAACAGAAGAGAAAGTAGAAAATTATTTACTAGCCTTATTTTCAGTTGTATGCAACATTAGTGTTATTTTGAAACTGAGAGTGGGGAATAAATATGAAATTAAAAAATGAGGGGAGGAGAGAATGACTATGTATTAGTTACAATCATTCCCTATACTTATTTGTTCTCCTTTAAGACAGATTTAAAATTTAGACCTATACAATAATAAAAAAAAGAACACCAGATGAGAAATAACATCTCACTTCTTACTGAAACATTGTCAGTATGACAGATACACTACAGAAAAAATTAAGCAGGAGGCTGGACTCAGTTGGATCACCTGTGGCTGATACAATTGGGAGAAAAATTCCGCATGTTCATAAGTGTTCTTAAATCCAGTATATTAGTCTGGAGATTTTTTTCATGTTTCTGTAATCCATGTATGGTTAAGAAAAGGAATGTTTGTCATCAGTGGTTCCTTTAAAATATATTTTTAAGCAAACAATCACAATATGTAATCACAAGTATCTGGTGGATAACTTTTATAATTTTTTTCCCCTACTTGTATGCAATACAGCATGGATACAACATATTCCATTTTTATTTTTCACATGCCAAATTTACTGTGTCTCAGGTTTCACTGGAAAAGTATATAAAAAGTGGTCAAAATTAAATGAAAACAAAATGTGGTTGCTGAAGTGTGCCTTCTTCACATGATAAAGAAAATAAAATGAGAACTGTCTGAAATACAGAAATTTTCATTATCTTATGATTATTTTTGCTTATCAGGATCCTGTAAAAATAATAAAAATAAATCAGAACAAAATCTGATATGTGTAACTTTATTGGCTCCATTATTGCTTGTTTTAATTAAAATAAAGAGATTCGGTATGACGTAATCTGGTAACCTGATTTCCTCATTTCTGTTACAAATAAGAATATCCCCAGGAAGAGCAAGCTGCCTCTATACTGCTGAAAGCATCGTCCCAGGGAGAGATGCCTGATCCTCAAGATCAACTAGCACAGAATGAATCATGTCCTTGCTGTTCATGGTAAGCACCTCCTAAGGGTGCCTCTTGTGTTTCTCAGTACACAGTAATTGATAGTGATAGAAGGTTCTTTAGAGTTTCCAACCTGTGAAGTTGTTGRTATATTGCTAAGAACAGAGATGACTAAAATAAGGCAAATACAAACAGTGTGTATTTCCTACATCTACAGACGTGGTAAAGAAAGTGTTAAATGGAAAGGTAATGGAAAACAGTTATTCATTTATTTTTTTACAAAATTCTAGTCAGTGAGATCATTATTCTACTTGCTAACTAAGAGAATAAAAACTCTACATGGAATTTCTACAGATAGACATGAAAAGCTACTGGAAATTAGAAAAAAAATTATATCGACACCTTCCCAAGTTAAAAATAAATTTAGCCCATTTCATGGTAGAAGAACTAAGTACCAAAGAAATATAGGTTGAACTGGAGTTTCCATTTCCCTAATTTCAGATTTTCAGTACTTAAACCGTTATTGAGTGATCCCTGAGTCCYCTGAATACCAAAATTAATTTTACAGTAAGATTTTTTTTTCACTTTTAGATTTCAGAATTAACAATGGTTCTGAATATTCAGAATTGCCTCACTCTTGAAAGTGATGAGTAACTTGGTCCCTATTCTCATGTCTGAGTGCTCACATGAGCTWGGCCTTTCCACTCTACATTACTTGATCTGACAGTCATGCTTTGTATAGGAAAAGTAGCTGGAAGAAATACCATGATGTACCATGTGTGTAGTCTCCAGATAAGGACAAACTGCTGCTTCCTCAAATTTGTTTATTCATTGACTGTTACAAAAAAAGGAACCAGTCCACTCTTTTGTGGAGATTCATGGATTAAGCTCTAATGTGGATCATAGCAGTTATGTGTATTCTCATGCTGAAAAAGTCCTAATGTGCTTTTGAAGATCATTTTTATTGCTTTAACGTTGATGAATATTTGATTACTACTTCCCAAGAGACTGAGAGAGATTGGCTTATGTTCAACAGAACTTTTTTAATATGCAAGACCAGGTAAAAACACTTTATGGTCACATTGCAGTGGTGTCCATGCAGATGGCATTCCAGACTGACATTATGGCAGGGAAATTGCTGTCATTGCCTACTACAGCTGACTGTGCCAGGCTAACAAATTTGCTGGAAGRGTTGTCTCATGACCACAGCAAATCTTTGAAAGTGTCATCTGGAATGCTGCTGTTGAGATTCTTTCCTGAGGATACATCTGCTTGTGATCAGCTAATTGAAAACATTTTCAGCACCACTCAGCAAGGATTTGGGCAGAGGATCTCAAAGCAGACCATCTTACCTCAGCATAGTCCTAGTCAGAATTATCTATAAGAATGCTGAGTCCTGCACAGACAATTCTGTATAGTGGTTAGAGAGTGCTGCCCTCTTTGTGTTCAGATTGTATAATTTCTGAACAGAGTAACTTTTCACATAAATCATGAACTTGGTTTAGGCATTTTCTCCATAAGTTGACTACCACGGTCCCCTATGTTTCTTCTGACAGAACCAGTTTTACATCTTCTTACAAGTAAAACAGATGTACTTWCACAGAATCATAGAATCATAGAATGCTTAAGATTGGAAGCGACCTCGAGAGATCATCCAGTCCAACCCCCCTGCACACAGAAGGTCACTTACAGCACGTGGCACAAGGTGGCATCCAAGTGAGTTTGAATATCTTCAGAGAAGGAGACTCCACAACCTCTCTGGGCAGCCTGTTCCAGGGCTCTGTCACCTTCATTATCAAGAAATTTTTCCTTAAGTTCCTGTGGAACTTTTGATGCTTTAGTTTCTGGCTATTTTCTCAGTCTCATCAGCAGCCACCACTGAAAGGAGGCCAGCACTATCCTCTTTGCTGCCTCCCTTGAAGTACTTGTAGACACTGATGAGGTCCCCTCTAAACCTTCTCTTCTCCAGGCTGAACAGGCTCAGGTCTCTTAGCCTTTGCTCACAGGGCAGATGTTCCAGGTCCCTGATTATCCTCGTAGCCCTGCACTGGACTCTCTCCAGCAGCTCCACATTCCTTTTGTACTGGGGAGCCCAGAACTGCACCCAGTACTCGAGGTGCGTCTTCACTAGGGCTGAGGGGCAGGATCCTCTCCCTCGATCTGCTGGAGACGCTGTGCTTAATGCACCCCAGGATGTAATTGGCCTTCTGATTGGCCATTCATATTATTCTGACTGGCCTTCTTATTTTTATTAGTTTGCAATAGGTATTGGATAAAGATATGGATCCTAATTCATGGTCTCTCCTCAGATGAAAACATAACAATGTTAAACACTGCATATCTCAACAATTGTAATTCTAGTTTTATTCGAGGCTCCAAAGGGATAACTTCTCTTCTGGAATTGATATAGCTTCTTTCAGTGCTTCCCTAAGGTGATGTTTTGTTTAATGYTTGCTTAATGTTAAGATAAGGAGAAGTCGTCCAATTACTTTCAGCATTTCAGTGTTCAGTGTCCTACTTTCATTCTGTGCATAGAGGAAGTTGTAGTCCTACAGATATATTTTGGTAATGAAGAGAATGGGATAAGGTCATAATCTATCTTACTATTAGGGAAGAAACACCCTTGCAGTGTTTCCCTCCAATACGTATATTGATACAAAAACCCCAGCAATTTCTTCTTCTCCTTAGACCATCATGAAAAGTCTAGGAGCTTGCTTTCATTTTCAGAACAGGAGCATAGCTATGCAGCTATGATAGAAAATGAGAGATAAAAAAGGTATATTATTTTTTCCTATATTGGTCATTGGAAGGAGAAAGAAAATCAAGAGCAGCTTGTGTGCAAGTTTTGGGTTACTATCAGTAAAGCGTGAATTCACTCTAGTCTAAATTAAATAGATATTAACACATATTAACAGTCATTGGACTAGGATCTGAAAATGTTTCTTGACTCAAAGACAAATGCTTAAGTATTGAACTAGAGTTCTCTCTCTTCTCTTTCCTTTTGTAAGGAAAATGAAAGTTTCCCTTGGGAGGCTTCCCATGGAACCTCACTATAAGGATCTGAGAAACTCCTTCGCTGCTGATTAGGTCATTCTCCTGAGAGGAGACAATTGTAGATCCAAATCTGTTCAGACACGGAAAAGAAATAAGCTCCATGTTTACAACATCCTATGTGAATGTTTTTAACCTTTGAATGTAGAATGAAAAGAACAGCATCACTGTGATTTTTTTTTTTAAGAAAGCATGTTTGTCTACTCTTACCAAAAAGAAGTAAGAAAATTCCTTCAGCAGTCAGTGGAAGTATCATGTCAGATCTTGTTCTTTATTGCAGGCAAAACCAGGAACTTCTGCAAATAATTACAGCATCTCTGTGGTAAACAGGACTATGCTGCCTGGTGAGAAGCATATGTTCAACATAGTGCAGAGTTCTATCAAGACAGCACCAATGTCAGAGATTTGGCTGCTTCCCAGGATCAAGACACAGCATTGTCTGGACTCTATATATTTAATACAGCATCTTTGCACTCAGAGGAATTTGTTATTGAAGTGATTTTAAGGAAAGAGCTACTACAGAACTCAAACTCTGGTCTCCCAACAATAAAGGGAAAACAAGTTACTGTGCACATTAGGTACAATAGTATTCTTTATTTTAAATGGACTGCCATGGAAAGACATAAAGTGTTGAAGCTTTCTTACCTTGCAAGTTTAGATTTTTCAGTGGCCAATGACAAAAAAAAAAAAAATATCTTTCTACTGCTGCCTCCAGCTAAGTCTATTTTTTTATCTTCCAGGTATGATCATCTCTATTTATTTTGTTTAATTGCATCTTGCTGGGGTTGACATTCACAGTATTTTTTATTGTATTTTCAGCAAAGATATAACCACTAGGTAAACATATAAAAGGAAGCTTTTCTTTTTCTACATGTGGATGTATTTTAAGATTTTTTTTTTCTTTTTAGATTACAGCTTCAGAGTCTGAGCTTTTCTTTCTCAGATCAGCAGCTGATTAATTTCACAAAGTCAAAGTATATATTTTCATCTTCCTAATGAGGGACTTTGGCAGCATCTCATAGTTTACAGATATTCAGTGATAATAAACTGTAGGCTAAAGTAAGTGYAATCCTTTTGTATTTACTTTATGTATATCATTTGGGGCTGATGATAGGTTGTAATCTTACTATTTTATTTACTCTTAGGCATTAATATCCCAGGAAAAAAAAGGATATATACACATTATTGATACCACCTTTTGTATTGGAAAACAAATGACTCCATACCACCCTCTTTAAATTTACAGCCTATTATAAGCCATTTATAATACTTTTTTGAGGGCCAGCAACACAGTGGCAGTAACACATATTTGCCCTAGGAACAGCCAGGAGCTGTGCAACAGTGCTGTAAAAGAACTAGCTTCGTGCCCATGGCTCAAACATATTTTTTTCCTCCTGTGACAGCATTTGGATGTCATCTAACGTACTTAGTCATATATCCTATGATAAAAGCCTGTGCTATAAACTTAGGAACTTAAGATTTGATTCTGCTCCTAAGCTTTTTTTTTTAAGTTAGTAAATTAAACACTTTATATTAAAGGAAATTGTTTACATCAGAACTGGAGCAACTAGATGTTTTGCAAGTCCCACCAGCCCACTTCCAGGAAGCAGGACCAGTGACCAGCTGCTCTGTGTGACTCACAGAGCTTTTGTCACTGCAGAGATTCCCTCAGCATTCCTCCCACTCGCTAGCGATGGAAGCAGTAGTCAGTGCTGACACACTATTTACTCTTCAGGCAACACTTCTTTCTTAATACACTTTTTCCCTTCTGTGAGGAAAAGACAGATGAAAAAAATTCCTATGTGTTTATATTGGAGCCACTACTCGGATTACTTCAGCTTTCAAAATGAAATTCAGAAATACTGGATTTCATAATATTTGCACAAATTCAATCTCACTCTCTATGAAGGCATGTGCATTCTGCAACTTCTTTTGACATAATTTCATAGAATAATTTTTCATCAGAACCCAGGAAGCACAAACTATTTGAGACGGGATGCATGTGTAGATTGAATGAGAGTTGTTTTTGAAAGGAAATTATAGTTAACAATTCTTYTGAAAATTTTGAAATTAGGAATGAGTTCTATTTCCTAATAAAAATGCAGAAATTAATAGATTTTTTTGTGCTATGGAAAACAGGCACTAAGTTTTTGTCTCATCTTGTAAAAAAAAAAATTAATAGATTTTAAATCTAGAAAACATTACTCAAATAGTAATTAAAGGACAAAGCTCACCCTCCTCTTCCTTGAAAATGTGAAAACAAATAGCTCTACATTTGCAGAAAATTTGGAGTCAGCAATTAGCTGGTGTCATACATTCACACACAAGATAAAAATCAAGCAGAAAGCATCAGCCATTCAGAAGGAAATGTCTCTGTTTTTAAGTCCAGAAATTAAACATGGTTGGACATACTCCATACTCTAGCAAAAACGAAACATAGACAAGTCTTTTAGAAAATTATTAATAACCAAATATTTGGCCTTTTGGAGGTTTATCAGTAGTTTAAAAATGTATTAATACACATGTACAAATATGCATCAAAGCATTAAATGTTCTCATCTGTTATGAGTTAAAGAAAAGGAAAAAAAATAAAGAGGAAGAGTCTGATTGTATAATTTCACTAGTATATGTGTTATAAAGGGCAGCAAGGAAATGATAACAATTTGTTTATACAAAAGGTTCTGAGTTGGGATCTGGATGACATCAAAGTATCTGACAGCTTCCCTTGGCTTGTGAGAACATAATAGCAGCTTACAGAAACAAAGACAGAAACATTGCCTGCAAAAAGACTTGGGATCACAGTATAGGAAGCTTTTATATAAAACAGAGATGAAAATCTAGCAAAGTTGAGAAATACTCCAAAATATTTGAATGAAGTTTTTGACTTTCATTCTCCACTACTAGTGTCTGGGTCAAGACATTAATTCAGTCTTACTGGAAATCTCTGAAATGTTCTGAACTTATAATTTTAGTTTTAGCACGTTTGAATACATAACAAAGAAGTTGATTTTGTATTCTTGCAAACCTCCCTGACAAACACAAAGCTAAACAAAAGAAAATCACCATACTTGACCGCATTGTGAAATACCCTGACAACACTGAGTATAGACAACTGGCATTGTGCAGTCTCTACTATTTTCCTTCCTTCCTTCCTTCCTTCCTTCCTTCCTTCCTTCCTTCCTTCCTTCCTTCCTTCCTTCCTTCCTTCCTTCCTTCCTTCCTTCCTTCCTTC
>PTEX01000159.1:1167032-1184071 GCA_003342815.1 Eudromia elegans
TCTTTCTTTCTTTCTTTCTTTCTTTCTTTCTTTCTTTCTTTCTTTCTTTCTTTCTTTCTTTCTTTCTTTCTTTCTTTCTTTCTTTCTCTCTTTCTCTCTTTCTCTCTTTCTCTTTTTCTTTTTAAAATTATTTTCTGAGATAGTTCCCTAGCTGATCAATTATCTGATGTGCAAATATGATAAAAACATTGATTTCATATAAAATATTAACTATTTTTGTCCCTATTGGTATCAATAGAATCTAGATATCATCACTGAATCTTCTATAGCCACCCTAACAAACAGGAGTGGGTTTTGACAAATCTGCATTAGGAAATAATACATGGTGCAAGAATTCTAAAACCTCAGCCAACCCAGCTGATCTGTAACTCAAAATCAAGCAGGGTCCAAAAGTGTAAATACTTGGGAAAAACTTTGTGTTAGCTTTTTCCAGAGGAAGGAAGCTGACAATGTAAAATGGGAAGATCACTACCGGATGGACTGATCTCATAAATGCATTTTTATCAGGTTGGTAAATCTTCATTGATGCATGCCTTCTTGAAGGGATCCTTTCTATTCAACATTGTTTTTCAGAAATAGTCTTCATGATCCTAGAGGCATGGTGAGTTGAAATTTAAGGATTTATATTCATTCATTCAGTAAAGAAGAAAATCATCAATTTTCATATCTAGGCTGAGTTTGCAGGATAGAAAAAAATAATTGGGAGGAACTTTTTCATGCGTGTTTTCAAAGAGGACTTAATTAGTCTATAAATTTCTAGCTGTTCATATCACTACTAAGTATAAAGAAGACAAGACAGTTTATTTCAAAAGATGCAGAAAAGAATGAATTTTGATTTGCTCTTTTTTTTTTTTCAGAATTAGTGAGAAGAAAACAGCTTTGTAAACTTCTGCTTGTGACAATAAATATAAGTGGAAAATATACCTATATAATTTTTAAAATCATTTGCAATATTGTCACAACAAATAGTCCATCTTAAAGAGAGATAGTATATGTCATGCTTTGGAAAAATGTTCCAGCATTGTAAAACATATTAAGGTGGGCTTTGTTGTTGTAACTATTTACTTTTATTCAAGTGACCTATCAATAACAATCTTGCYCCAGAAACATTTCTTAGAAAAATAATAACCAGATGGAACAAATGACCTGGGGAAAAGCCTTTGGCCATCAGCTCTCCCAGATGGATATTAATCCCCAGAAATGTCACAGGTCTTGATCATTACTGCTCAATTAATATATTAATGCGATGTGTAAATGCTGAATTGTATTTTCTTTTTGTAAAATTAACCTTTGGGGGATACTTAAAGAATGGAGAAGGGTAATATTATGTTTTCCAGTGAGATGGCATAATATTTCTTTTACTCACAGTGAACACAAATAAATTATGAAAAGCTCTTCATGTATTTGTACACTGCAGATTTATGAGAGCTGTTCACTACTGGAAATGAAGGGCAAATGCATGATTAGGAAGAGTCATTATAGATTAGGTCAATTCCTTGGTGCTACTATTTGTGAAAATGCTTTAGCATTCAAACATATCAGCCTACTAATTCTCAGCAGGGCGAGCAAACCTGAACTTTGCTGCTTCTGCCACATCGATGCTAAGAGGAAGAGGATATGGACAGAGCTGAGACAGACCTGGAAGAAGATCCCTGGACATTCAAGCTTAGTTTTCCTGTTATCACTAAGGACTGGATATCCTAGAGATGTTGTCGTGGATGTTGCCAGGGTCTGCCCCAGAAACGGTCAGTGCTGCTACAGACATGATTACCTGACTGCATGAAAGGGTATTTATTCAGGGGACAATAAAAGGAGCAAGGCTAGCTTTCCAGAGCTCTGCCATGGGTAAAATAAGCAATGCTATGACTACTTTGATCCTACGGGTACTATCTGCCTTAGCAATTGCACATTTTGAGCCAAAAGTCAGCCTGGCATCCAAACGCTATGTGAAGTGAACCATCATACCATAGGTAATGGTAGCCCCAAGAAAGGTCAGTGTTGGTCGAGTAGCTCTTTGGTCTTCTGGTAGTGTTTCTTTTCAAATGTTCTTTTACACGAAAAGGCTGCAGTAAGTACTAGAATCTTCTGTAATAACGTGCTGCTAAGAATTTGTGAATGATAAGAGAGGGATAAATATAAGTGGACTAAGCCAAGTTATGTTTTCCTCTGGCCTTAATTTAATAAACACGAATCATCCTGTGGTCTTTTATTTTTTATAAATAATGCCTTCCACTTTACTAAACACAATGAATATCTTGTATTGTATTGTCTAACTGTCTACCTATTTGTTTTTATCACTAAGCTTTAGTCTTTCCAAAATGAATTTTGGGGCCCCCTGAGATTCTTTGTTTGCTTCTTAAAAGAAGAGACATATGTTCTCTAGAACTAACCTACCCATTAATTTCCTGTTAGCATTGTCAACATGATGCAGTGTCTATGGCCATAATTTAAAATTGTTTGTAACATAAATGTGATGTTACAATTTCTAAGTGTGATTAGGGGTCTTGGACATTAGGAGACTTAGACATTTGATTAGGATTTTGTAATTGTCTTATTAGCTAACATTTGAAAAATGTATCGTTCAGTTAGACTTGACTTATAGCCAATCAAGCTACAGATTTATTACTAACTAGATGGAAAGATTTAGTTTATTTTGATACTACTACTAAACCAATATTTAATTTCTAAAAAGCATGACCTAAAAGMACCAATATTTAAACATTTTGTATATTTTATGAGTATATATTCTTATAATTTTCTGATGAATAACTGTACTGCATTTTAAGCACTTGTCTACTGGTCAAAATGTAAATATTATCTTTAAATATAAATAAGATGAACTATCTACATACAAACTACTCTAATTTTTAGTCCTGGAAAGTATTAAGAGCTTTTCTCTTTATCATTTAATAAAAATAATTTCACAGCTTGAGACATAAATTCGCAGTCATGAAAAGAACTTCCAGGTATACCCAAATTATTATATTTTTATATATATATATATATATATATATATTGGTCATAAAAATCATTACTTACCAGTATAGTTCATATTTATCATCTTCCCCTCATTTTAGAATGCAAATTAAAAAAAAAAGAACATGTAGCTTTGTCGATATGTATTTAACTAGAAATGAAGAACAAAATAGTCAATAAAGTAATGAGAAAAAGAAGAAACAAAAATAAATGTTCCAGGATTTTTTTTTTGCCTTGATCTGATTGTTCTAGAGACTTACTGTTTTATTCTGATCACTAATAAAGTATTAAACACATTCCTGTTATTTGTTCTCACAGATACAAAAAATATGTAAGAACTTGATATTGTAAAATATGCACACTAACACATTATTTGTAACTAAAGCCCATATACTGATCAACAGCCTGAAATAAATTGCACTTGTTCTCCCATTACATAGCATAAGGTAGGAGACAGACACCTTACAAAGAGGAAAAAGTTCATCCCATAACTGTCTGAAAATACTTTTTTTGTTGGTTTTATTTTTGTTTTGTAAATAGTTAGGATTTTCTTGTGATGACTTTCCTGTAACTTTTTTTTTTTTTTTTTTTTTCCTTTTTTGCTTCTGGAACATTTTCTATTATCGTGTGCACCTTATAAAAAGAAAATCAGGCAAAAAATCAAACACAAACCAGCTTTCTCCTTACAGCTCCTGAAGTTGGATGACCCTCAACTAATATGTAACTTAGTCTGTGAGAAAAGAACAGTGGAGAAATGTTTAAATTAATTGAACAGTTACATCTCCTTTGTATTTAATTATTGTGATGTTACAGTCTAGGATCTTATTTGCATTTGCTGCAACTGCTAAACTGAGGAGAGTTCATGCCAGATGTCTGCCTCAGGCTGTATATTTTGGGTGAAGTTTGAGCTAAAACAGTATCTGGTTCCTAAAATAATAAAGGAAAGCTTTCGTTGTTCTTTAAAGAAGTTGTTGCAAAACTCTGGCATTTCTCTTCTTCTATCTGGTGTAAAAGGTGTCACTTTCATATTTAAGGGAAATTATAATTTTGCACTGGTCTATAGGGAGCAGGGAAACAGAAAAACAAAACAACCACTCTCAAAAAAACTTTTTTTCACATATTGGTTGGAATTGGTTAGGATTTGGATTCTGTAGTAAGYGTGTTGGAACTTGCTGTTGTTGGAGAGGGAAGAGAAGAACGATGTTTCTCTGAAATGCCAACTAAAAAATCCAAACTATGAAGAGACTCATTCTCCTTAGTACTCAACCTGCACTTAACCCTGCGGATGTCATGACTTGGAGGAAGCAGTGAAATGGAAAAAAGAAAAGAAAAGGAAAGAGCCTGAAGGGAAAGATGAAAAATGCAAGGTCAAGGAACAAACAGCAGGATACCTTGAGGTTGAAAAATAGGACCATTGAGGACTAGGAAACTAGATGGTTAGGAAAGAACTACGAAAATGGAATAAAAACTACTTTATCTCCCTATGCCACAGCATACAGAAGAATAAAGAAAAGGCATTTATTTTGTCACAAAACAACAACAAGAACAAAAATAAAATAAATTTGTCTATGTTAGAGAAAATCTTAAAATACTTTTTTWAAAAATGATACATTTTAGTTGTACTGCTTTCTTCAAGCTTATTAATGTTGTAGTTTTGCTTTTGTGCATTTTTAATGCAGCTCTTAATTAGTAGACTCAGCTCTGAGGTACCTTTTCTCAAGACTTCAGCATTATAGAGAAATGTCTGGCACCTATTATCAAGTATATAAAATGAATTGGAAAATTTCTAAGACAGGGACCTAGAATAATCAATCTGATTGGAAAATCAGACTACCAGGTGTCAAAACAAGTACAAAATTACAAAATTTTAACCAAAGTACAAAATTCTATCTGTGGTGTTCAATTCTGGTGAGGTTACTCAAAAAAATCACACAAATTGTGACCTCATTTTTGTTGTTGCTGTTTCTGTATTCTAGCTAAGATACATCTTCATCCTGGAAGTGTTTAATTTAGCCTTTTAATGCTACTGCATTACTATATCTTATCTAGGGTACTTCAAGTGTCAGTTCGGAACAACAGAGCATTGTTAGTTGGAAAAGYGAAACGTGATGGAAAAAATGAAGTTTTCATCTTAAAAAAAAATGGAAACTAATAAAGGAAAACCTAAATGTGATGTACCATTTAGATATATGCTTCAACTTTCTGATTGGAATCACAAGAAATAAACACACATCTGCACCAAAATAATTACAATAGTTCTAAATTATGGTAATATGTCTGCCCTTGTTTATACTAGGAAGCAAAGAGAAAGTCTATCTTTCAAAACCAGGAATCTAGGTTTACACTCTGATTTGAACACAGTGGAAACCCTCTGCAAATCCATCCGAGACTGAATTTTATTCATTCCTGTGTTAAACTACTAGACTTTGAAGTCCACTATATAATTGTACTGCAATTAGTAAATCCTTATTGAGACAAAGTTCCCATGATACCACAGCCTCCATATAACTGGAGATCAAATCCAAACATGCCATCTTCACAAAAGCCATTCCGACTTACCTTTGTAGCATACTTAGCAAATTTTGTCAGCTTTTATTTTTGTTGAAAAATTCAGAATAGGAAAAAGGAAAGTGAGCTGCCATTTAGACAGCTGTTTGGCAAAGTCAGTAGAATCAATAAAAGTATTTTGCTAAATATTTGAAATTCAACAACTTCCCATTCCAAAAGTACATGCTACCTTGTTTTTCCTTTACTCTGCAGCACTCAATATGGAAAAGAAACCCTAATGGAAAGGTTTGAAGAAAGTTTTCTCTTTTTGTGCTGACAGAACTAGGATTTATCCTTGATCTCAAATCTGATTCAAATAAAATCCGCAGCTAATACAGATTTGCCACCTACATAATCACGAAGAAAACAGTGCCCTATATTTAAAGCAATTGACTGTTAAATTTAACCACATATAGCTATTCAAGTTTGTTGCGTACAAGTTATGACTGATTTTTAATGTATTCCCTTCCACAGTTCAGGATTTTTTTTTATATAATTAACCCGTCTTTTTCAAAATGTTACTCTCCCTCTCCTCCTACCTCTTCCCCACATGCATTTATGGAGTTGTCATTGAAAGAGAAGCAGCAAATAGTTTTCACAGCCCCAAGTAAAGCTGGATTTGAAGATGATGATGATAGTCATGCACTATTTAATCACAATACTTCTTAAATGGCAGTCTCATGTTATTGTCACGTATAAAATAAACTACTTTCATAGCAGGATATATCCTTTGATGTGGCATTTTAAAAATAAATCTGCAGAAGCATTTCATGAAATCCATTTAAAATATTATACAGTGTATGACTCATGTACTGCATTATTTCACCATATATTTGATAGAGCATAAGACTCACTGCTACGGGTTAGGTTGTATCTTTCAGATGAATTTTCTTAAAGGATATATTGTACATCTCAAATCATAGCATTGCAAGATTGAAATAGATATTAATTTGCTTTACTGTTAATGATCAAGGGGCTGATTGAATGTACCAGAATTAGACAACAGACTCTTCTTGACCTGAGACAGTGCTCGGCTCAAGAAAAGACATTAGATTCCTTTCAATATACATTAGGATATCTAAAACATACTTATCTGTATCTTAATTTGTTATCTACACATCTTCCCTAACTTGGAAATAAAGAAATTAAGCTGGGCACAGCTCTAGCAATCCTAAATTAAGTGCCTAATGTAGACCAGACGAGTGTCTTCTGAGCATCTTGGTTAATTCTTTTCTATTGTTTATTTTTTGTCATTTTGGGGGGAAGAAAGGGAGGGAGGCAGTCATAAACTTCTTTGCAGGCTGTCAGCTATGGAAAAAAATTTTAAAATAATGAGGTCTGGGGAATATAGTGCAGTCTAATACAAAAGCTGAATTTTTGTGACATTTAAATTTTTAAATTATGAAATACTTAAGTTCTAGCTGTTGATTAATCTCATGTTTGTTGTTGAAGATGTATATCAGATTTTTGAAGGTAAATCTGATTTTTACATAGAATCATAGAATGCTTAAGGTTGGAAGGGACCTCTAGAGGTCATCTAGTCCAACCCCCCTGCACCCACAGGGTCTCCTAGAGCATGTGGCACAGGATTGTGTCCAAGCGGGTTTTGAAGATCTCCAGAGAAGGAGACTCCACCACCTCTCTGGGCAACCTGTTCCAGTGCTCTGTCATCCTCACTGTTAAGAAGTTCTTCCTCAAGTTCCTGTGGAACTTTTTCAGCTTCAATTTGTGGCCATTTCCTCTAGTCCTATTRCTGGCTACCACTGAGAAGAGGCCAGTCCCATCCTCCTCACTCCCTCTCTTGAGGTACTTGTAGACACTGATCAAGTCTCCTCTCAGCCTTCTCTTCTCCAGGCTGAACAGGCCCAGCTCTCTCAGCCTTTGCTCATAGGGCAGATATTCCAGGCCATTAATCATCTTTGCAACCCTGCGCTGGACTCTCTCTAGCAGCTCCACATCCCTCCTGCACTGCGGAGCCCAGAACTGCACACAGTACTCAAGGTGTGGCCTCATCAGAGCTGAGTAGAGGGGCAGAATCACCTCCCTTGCCCTGCTGGAGATGCTCTTCTTAATGCACCCCAGGATCCCATTGGCCTTCTTGACCACGAGGGCACACTGCTGCCTCACRGTCAACTTGTCATCCACCATGACGCCCATGTCCCTCTCTGCAGGGCTGCTCTCCAGAAGATCGGACCCCAGCCGGTACGGGTGTCTGGGGTTATTCCTCCCCAAATAATACTCTTAATAATACAGGTTCTTCTAATTTTTGGAAGAAAACATCTTTATATTCAATTGGTCCTGCTTGATATTCTCAGCCAATTTAATGTGTTGGTACTTTGCACAAACAAAAAAAACCACTCTGTATTAGAACAAATAAATACACATATCTTAATAGTTTTATCTTCCAATATATTAAGAACAGTCATGTTAATTAGTAGGACACAACAGTAATTATTTTGCTATTTATTAGGTTGCGAGGGACTTAGAGGTCAAGAGGCAGGCTATCTGGAAAACCTGGAGATTTTGCTCCTGGAAGATGAACCACCAAAAAGTAAGAGTAATCTAGAGAAGCAGACAGGTAAAACAACCAGAAGATTGCTCAGTTATTGACATAAATATAAGATTTTTTTTACATGCTTTTCTGGAATGTTTTGATCCCACCAGTCAGCAGTATTATTTATTTATTTTAGAAAAACAGTGTCTGAACAACTCCTTGTAACTTTTAGCAGTAGTAATCTGTGTCTGTCACAATTATAATGAGCGTTAGGTTAAGGTAACTAGAGCTTGGAATTATCTGCAAAATTATTGCAATACTGTGTAGACATGGGACAAGACAGACCAATCCAGCACTCACTAAGGACACTTTGGCTTCTTTTTGGCTGCCAGAGACAATTCATTGTTTGTGAGATTGCCATAGGTCAGGACAGGGAACTGAACTGGTTTAATTGTTGGATAGGCTCTGTTTGTGTTCTCATATGCATTTGTTTTTTGCTCTTGTGACTGTAAATATATTGCTCTAGATCCAGATATGGAGACAGATTCATTTGCAGGTATTAGGGAAGCAAAGCGGAAAAAGAAAAAAATCAAAAGCCCCATGCTTGTTGACATTTATATTGAAAAGATATCCACCAATTGCCATGTTTTCTGGAAATGAAAGAACACCAGAAATATGCTAGCTCCTTAAGTGTTCTCTGAAGTGTTTGTGATGGCATTCACCTCACGTTAAATGAATGAATATTTTTGTTCTTACATCTATTGCCTTTCAGCAAAGCACACTCGAGTGAATTTATCTTTCTGTGAATACACCATTCCTATGAATCAAAATAATACTGCCCACATCTGCCAAGGATTTCTATTATAGGTGTGTATGCACATCTAAGGAAAAGACTCTATGTTCTTCAGTTTGTTTGTACAGCTGTGACCCTTTAAAACCTCATAAGCAAAGTCCTTTATACTGTATTTGATTTTATTTAATTTAAAATTTTACTGCGAAGTGTTACAGATGGCCTTGTAAGGGTTATTAACGTGAAGCCCTGAACAGCTCCACAATAGTTTAATGAATAATTAGTTCAATCGAGGCCAAGTCCAGGCAAATGCAGAAGATGCAGTTGCCTAGCACCAAACTGCAATGGACAGCAAAACAGCCACAGCTTAATTATCTTCCCTATATGCTAATATGCTAAACTCCTGGAAAGCCACTCTTGCTGGATTATCTTCCTAGAAAGGTCAGGATGTACAGGCTTGGAGTTATTACTGTACGGGACCCAAGGAGATAAAAGTGGTAGAAAACTTGGCATTAGATTCAGCATCCTGCATTTCTGATCTACCTCTTCTCCCACTGTCCTCCTTTGCTGCTGAAGGACTATTGAAGGACTGCTGAATGACCTTATCTCCCCAGGTTTAGATGGCAAAATTCGTTTTTTCCTATGTTGCTGAGAGGTTTTGAGCTGGTTCCAAAAGCAGTTATGTTAGCAGAACAGAAAGCAATTCAATTGCCACTGTAAGAAACCTATTTATATGACCTTTATAAATGTCCATTGTATTTTTCCACTTTCCTAGATGAATGAATACCATAAAAGAATGTCTGATGTAATGAAAAATTCATAGTTTAAAACCTTTGAGTTTCTCCTGATAATTCTATTATCAAATTTGAAAAATATCTTTTGAGAGGTATACCCACTCTTAATTAAAGACTTCAAATTAGAGAGAATCCATCATATTCTTTGAAAAGCTTTTCCAGTCTTAATTACTACCTCTGTTAATAATGTACAACTTGTACATCATTAAGGTTTGAGCTTCAAGTTCCCACTATTTTATCATTTCATACCTCATGCTGTTAACTTAGCCCTCCAGTATCATCTCAATGTAATCATCTGTAGACCAATGAACTTACATCCTAACCTTGTCCTCTGAAATTTAAACAGCTTTCTCTTTAGCATGATCATCCATCCACTCTCTAGAAGAAACAGTCAGGCTAATTTTGAATATGTGAGTATGTGGGATACATGAATATCTCAGAAGCAAAAGCTTAGGTAATAAAGCACGTTACCTGTTCCTGCTGGCCAAGTGTGCTACAACTAGCTTAGGTATCTGCATGTGGCACTATCCTGTGTTGTGCAGACATCACCAGACTAAAGATAATGGCAACAAAGGTGTTTAGAAGAACAGAATACAGGTGGAGATTATCTTTTTAAAAAACAATGAAGCAGAAGCTTCCCCTAAAACTTTGAAAAATCTGGCTTAAATACAACTCGATTTATCCAAACCCAGAATTCTGGATTGAGAGATAACATGGGTCAGTCATCCAGTCTGAATCAACTGTAGCTCTCTGGTATATTGTTTTCACCTAATATATCTGCACCACTTTTTTGCCAAATAAATTAGAAGAGATGAATGATGATCTCATTAACAATAAACAAAGTAAATGTTAAAATTGACCAGTTGTTAGTAGTGATTGGGAGAATATTTGAAAATATAATGTTGCAAAATATTGACAACAATGACTTTTTACTTTAAAAGGCTTGATATCCTAAACATTCAACTTTTCTAGAGGCCTATTTCTCAAATTGTTAAGTAATATTGAGTTGTGATTCCAGATATTCCCCTCCTGCAGGACAAAACACCAGAATTACGGGTGGGTAAGTTCAATAAACCTTTACAATTCCATGTTTGGTTTAAGGCAGTCTTCAAATAGTGTGTTTTAGTAATTCCTTCATCCATCTGTATATGGTCACCATACGCCAGTCAAATTTGGAGGAAATTCCTATATGGAAAGTAATCTTTGTTTTGTCAGGAGCAGTTTTACAAAATCCATCCCCTTGCCTGGGGGACCATCACAGCTACAACATCACGGAAAAAAAAGAGGGGCATGGGAATTAACRTTTGTGTGTAACAGGAGTGGTAGATCACTTCTTTCCAAGCAACCCTTAAAGTTAAAGCACTTGTAGAACCACTATTACATTGAGTACTTCACTGTAATTTTATTACAAATTTTAAGACTGGGTAAAATAACATATGCTTTAATGTTTGCAGTTTGGAGGAAAGTGCCCCATATTGAGAGCAAATAATTTGGGCTGTTTGGGTTGAATGGGTTAAGCATTGCATAAGTTCAGAGTACTATGCTGCAAATAGTGATATTCCATTTAGACCTGAGAACTTGCTTATTTCACTGTGATAATGACTGAACTAATACATGTTACTTCTGCCCACACTCCTTTTATTGTGTTATTCTTTGTTCAAGTTAAGTACAATGTTTGAATTCTTTGTGATGTAAATCATCTTAATATCTGTCTTAAATATTGTTTAGTTTATAAAAAGTAAAACCAGGAGATAATATAAATCACTACTTCCAACCTGAGCATATCCAAATGGGTTGTAATCTGCAGTTTTCCATTTTTTTAATGCTTCTAAATTTGTTGCATAGAAGCCTGTACACTGGTATAATGGATAGAACTACAAAAATATGCTTAGTTAAGATTTGTAGTTGCACTCTGACTGTAATGTCTAATTTAGTATCTCCTTAATCATGTAATTTGTAGACAATGGTGTATATCACAATAGTTTTTATTTTCAGTGTCATTATTTAATTGCCATCTCTGCAGCTTTTGCTTGTCCAGAAAGAGTATTTGTCAAACACAGTCCTCATGGGCTGAATAATATATTTTGAACTCCTAATTCTGTTTTATGATTTCTAACAAATAAGTATACTATATGAGGAACTGCTTGTGGAGGTTTCTCCAGTGAAGTGGGGCTGGGATTTAGGCCTAGATCCAAGGCTTATGAAGTCAATAGAAAGACTTAAAAAGCAGCACATACCAGTGAATTGAAAACAGCAAGCTTTCATTAGGATTGCAAAGTTGCAATGGATATGCTTTTGTTAAAATGAAAAATTACAGTATTTGTTATACTGAAGCCAACATATAGGGAGAACCTGAATATGTTGATCCTTTATGTATTTATCCTTTATTTACAGTTCAAGTACAAAATATTGTTTCTAGCATTATTATATAAGATTTAGTTACCTCAGAAGATTCTGATGTTCTAGTCCAAACTGTAGCATACAGTCTCTCACTGATGGGTCCAATGAATCTACCACATCCTGGTTCAAAATTTAACAGCTGATGAGCTTGTTTTCTATGAGGGGGAACTAATTTCAAGAGATTTTTAAGACAGCAAGACCCTAGGGAAGAATCTTTCCTCTTCTACACATTGATTATGATTAATTACCCAACACACCACATCTCACAAATCAACTACAGGATCGCTACAAACAGCCAAAATACAATCAGCATGCCTTGAAGGCTTGCATATTTATTTAAATAAGTCATTTTAGCATTAATCTCTTTTTCTGCAGTTGGTGAAGAGTTTCCATGGTGAAAAATGTGCACAGATGTAGTTCTGCACAGATGCAGTTCCAATGAATTTAAGATCTCAAGAAATTTTGTACTGTGTTGTACTGACCTACGGCAGAGTATCATCTTCAGGGCTCAYTGCTATACACAATGACATCCTTGATGATATTTCTAAACCATTTCCACTGGAGACTGCATTTGGTAAAAGAGGGTAAGAACAGCCCTGTTTGCTTTATGTGCAGTGTCTRTGCTGGCCATTAGTGGACTTTAAACCAGCCCTTTGCACAGCTGGCAGGTACAGTTTCCCAACAGATGGGGTGCAGAGGTGCAGTTTCACAGGCTACTTAAGCAGTTGCCCTGTTGTGCCTACAGAAGCAAGTGCGCAGCAGTGAGAGTGCCCAGCGCCAGCACAGAGGGGCTGGCACAGCTGGGACGGAGGGAGGCAGCAGCTCTGCAGCTTCTGGCGGTAGCACCGTCCACAGCTCCCTGTGCTGCCGGCGATACCAGGTGCTGCTCAGCCAGGGAACACTCCAGGGCAGTACTGGAAAAGGGAATCTGCCACATGGAAATATTATTACATKCCTTTTCCAGTGGGCTCGTGCAGTACAGTAAACTTAAGTTCTTTTATTTTTAATAGAATCAGACGGTTCTTGTTTGTTAGCTTGTATTTTGTTACTGTTGCTTTTAACTGACTCCAGTTCTTATACACTATTTGTGAAAATACAGTAATACTTTTTTTCATTACATGCAGTAATACATCTTTTTGTTGTTTTCTACATAATTCACAATAAATACAGTCTCCTCAGTATTCATTCAACTCTAAAAACTAATGTCTTACCTACCAATCCTACCTACCTACATCCTTTATGGTTCACCTCACTTTATTTCTTTAATATAAAATATAAATATAAAACTACCAACATCTGATTTCTTCCTTCAAAATTAAGTTCATTAGCTAATAGTGTGGCTTTGTGTTCCTGTCACATGTGGTTACACAGATAAGAAAATGCAGGTGGATATAGCAGAAGTCAGTGCCATAGTCAGAAGGGGAGGCCTGATTCAAAGTGATTGCTGCTCCAATAATGCAGTACACACTTTGTTCTAGTTCCTGTTAAAAGTAAAATGTGAGAGCCATTCTTAAATGGCAGAGGGCATAATTCTGCCCTTTTAACATAATTTATTTATAGGTGCATGTTTCTCAGTTGTGATTAGTTTAATTAAAAGTAGCATGATTTCAGAGAATGTCTAAAGAAAGCCCTTACTTTGGAACAAAAGGGCATTGCAAGCTGAAACAGCCCACAGATGAGTTGTGAGATTTAGTTGAGATTTTTCCAGATGAAAAGACAATTGCACCCATGTCTTCTGCGTAGATGGTAGGTGCTTCTGGCCTACAAATTATTGTATGAGAGAGGATCCTCATGACTGTTGTGCACTGCTCCTGCTATTTTGTCCATTGCTAAAGAAGCCATGTGTGCCCTGTTTCAAGAATTCTCATTTACTTACATCTATGGTGGCAAGAAATACAGAGAACACTGCATTTCGAACTGYGGTTAAGGCATGAGATGCACACTGCACCCTGCATGGTCAGAGTTCTCCCCAAAACTCAAGACACTTTGTTTAGAAAAAGCTGTACTTTAAATTTAGGAATTTATGTACTTTTAGTATTTAAGGAGTAAAGCAGAAGTTTTAAGAGTGCAGTAATATGAAACACCAACACATTTCAGTCCAAAAACACCTAGATCCTTTAACATACAGGGGAAAAAGTGACTTTTGTTTATCTCACAGTGGTACCTCATGCATTTATGAACTTTGTAATTTTATTTTATACCTTTTTGACATTTTTTTTTTCAGTCCAGCTGATTATTGCACTCTCCATTTCCATCTGTTAGCACTTGGCTTGTACTCAAGCTGGATAACACTGCTAGCATTTTCAAGATCTTTCAGCTGGTTAATTTCGGTATCAATGCAGAATGTTATCCCTGAAGTGCTACATTGCAGTTATCTCCAACAATGACCCATTATTTCTTATACTAAGAACTGGAAGTGACAGTGAGGTCACAAACTCATCTTCGTGGTAGATTTTTTTTTTTTTTTTCCTGCTGATAGTCCAACAGCATTTTTTTTTCAGCTATTTCAGCTATTCATAGTTATGGAGAATATATGAAAATGTAACAACATAAGTTTCTTACCAGATGCTCAGTGCTTCTATAAATAACAATCCAAACGGCAGACTTTTAACAGTTACTTTTACAATTAACAGTTGTTCTGGAAGTCACTTTGGTTTTACTGACCACTCTTGAAACAGCATGATGTATCCAAGTAAGGCGGAACACCAGAGCAATTCAGGCCTATTTTATGCAAAAGAGCTAGTTACAACCTAGGGTCACTATTTCTAATTACCTCAGTCCAACTCCTAGGAAATTTGGTTCACTTCGCTCTTTCTCCTGAAAACGTGGAGAAACACTGTTTGGATCCATGCATTTTTGTTTTGTTTGTTTGTTGTTTTCTTCTGTTTTGCTTTCAGATGTAGTATAGTAACTATGGATCCCTGTTATCAGAAATTACTAATAGAAAAATATTTGAATTCCACTTTCATTACTGTTATTTTTCAGTGTTTCTCTCATTTTCGTTTCTCCATCTTCTCTTATCATTACCTCAAAGCATCTTCCCAACCAATATATAAGTTTCTTCCTGCTCAGTTAAGTATTTCCACAAAGTATCTAGTTCATAGTGGAGATTCTTCATTCAACAGTGCTTCCAAGACCTCAAGCATATTTGCCCAGTACTCTTTACCAGTGACTTCAATAAATGTAGTTTTCAAATGATTTACTTGATAATAATACTGTGAATATWGAAATAGAAGTAATCCAATTTATATAATTTACCAGAGGACAAAGTCTGACTGAGTTTTATGCCGGTGTATCAAGCAGCTGCATTTTTTTTTCCAGCAGTCTCCAGAGAAACAAAGAATCAGTTTGGTATTTCCTAACTTTCCTCTGAAGCATAATAACATGAAAACGTAGTCTATACCATATGCAATCATACATGGTTAGGGATGTTCTTGCTTTGCAATTTGCTTAGYAGAAAATCAGCCTTAGCTACTATGCCAGTAAAATCTTTGATATTTTTAAATAGAGCTTTCACAGAAAAAAAGTGAATACCTTACAAATATCTTCCCTACTTTTTAAGTGAGAATCTGTCAAAACAGTACCATCTGTGAATATATGTGAATACATTCACAAATAATTCAATAATTCATTGTCTTGCTTCTCTGCAAATACCACACCGAAATYAGTACTGTAGATGTGATGAGCTCACCATCTATTCTGTAGAGGGAGAAGGGCCCTTGGGAGATATATACACATCTTTTTAATGTAAGAAAAGATTTCCAAATGTTCTGCACCTCCAGGACTGCCTGCTAACGTATGGGAGGAGCCGTTCCCTTAGATTTCAAAATGCTCCAGAATGAGTCAACCATGCAGCTGGGAAAAACATATTAGGTAAAATATAGGGTRTAAGGAGAACAGAGAGCAAAAAGGTTTGGGCAGTTATCATGTGCAGGATATTTCAGTCTGACTCTGCTGTTTTATAGGGGAATGTGGCCTCTCTTGCCTGTTTTAGTATTTGACTGTTTCCCTTTCCACTCCTCCTCTAATAATTTGCTGGRCAGCATGATATGGCAGAAATTTTTACAGCTGCAAGGTCAGAGAATGATGCACTGACCTCTGGATATTAGGTAAACTTTGTTTCTGATGGGAGGACATGATCCAGGCAATAACCAGCAGTATTTTCTCTTATGCCATGTCTACAGCACTTGTCTGAAAGATTAGGACGGCTCCAGACCTACTTAATTGTTGATGGAAATGGATCTAATTTAATAATTTAAACTTTCTAAGGTGCTCCCCATAGCACACAAGAAACAGAATCAATATCCATAATGTATGACCATTATATATTCATATATTCATTTCGAGATGARATAGCTATGCGTTGGGTATCTTAAGTAATGCTTAGACATGCAACTGTATTTCCTAAGATATTGGTGGGGGAAAGAAAAGTTAAGSAGAATTTAGCATATGCCTCAAGAGAGGGAAAAAAAAGAAGAAAAAAAGTGACTTATGCTCTCGCTTTGATCAAAACAAACATCCTGTGAGGCGTGGCATACAAGCGCGGTAATCTGTAACATACCGGGGGAGAAATATCGCACCCCGTTGTTCCTGCGGGGTTCCTGCTGCCAGAGGGCAGCCCGGTGCCAGAGCACAGCGCCGGCCGGCGCTGGGGGAGCACGGGCGATGCCCGCGCGCTTTCACGGGCAGGGAAACCTGTGCGTGCGGTGACGGAGGGMCGAGGGGCCGGCGCGCCGACACCGYGCAGGGCTTCACAGAACCACAGACGGGGTGAGGTTGGAAGTGGCCTCTAGAGATCATCTAGTCCAACTCCTCTGCTCCAGCAGGGACACCTAGAGCACAGGGTGGCATCCAGGTGAGTTTTGAAGATTTCCAGAGAAGGAGACTCCACAGCCTCTCTGGGCAGCCTGTTCCAGGGCTCCATCACCCACCCTCAGAAGAAGGAAGTTTTATTTATTTTTGCCGCTTGGGCAGTGCGGGGCGGAGGCCGCGGGCGGGCCGTTTCGCGGCGCCGCCTGGAGCGCGGCGGCGGCGCGGG
>PTEX01000159.1:1184327-1371980 GCA_003342815.1 Eudromia elegans
CGCGGGGGCTGGCTCGTTCCCCTCCCGCCGCGCGCCACGTCCCGCGCCTCGTCCGCGGCTCCGCGGAGGGGGGCGGCGACCCCAAGTTGCGGCCAACCCGAGTGAGAAGTAGCGGCGGCGCCGGAGGAGCTGGGGCGGCGCCGCGGCCGCCGCCCGCACGGCTCGGGCTGCGTGGCGCCTGCCCGGGCACAGCGCCCGGTAAGAAGCGGAGGCAGCGGCGAGGCGGGAGACACGCGCGACCGGCCGCGTCGGGACGGCGAAACGGGCGCGGCCGGATCTCAAACTTGGGCAAGTTGCGCCACCCCGCCGATGCGGCGGCGGCGCGGGGCGCCCTCTGGCGGCGGCGCGAGGGCGGCGGTTTAACGGCCGCGCGCGGCCCCGGCTCCGGCTCCGGCTCCGCGAGGGCTGCGGGAGCCTCGAGCCCCGCTCTGCGCGCGCGCTCTTCACACGGAGTCGCGCCGCAGCTTCAGCGTTCAGCTTTATATTGGCGTTTCTAGACCTGGYGGGGTGTTTCAGGCGCGTCCGCCTCGGTTGCTCGTGCTAGCGTGACAAGAAAACCCTTCCTGAGACCTCGCGGCCGCACAGAGAAAGGCGGAATAAAGCGGCTGAGGCGTCCAACCCGGCTGTCTGCTCCGCCAAGGATAACTGTTGTGGGACTTTCAAAACACGCCTTTATGTCGTCTTGTTTTCAGTGTGCTAACTGTCCTCCTTTAAAAGTTAACCGTTCTTCGACTTTTAAGTACTTATGAAGTATGTTTTGATGCCTGTGCAGCTCCAGAGAACTCGTGTTTGTGTTTCTACAGGAAGAAGCAACATGCGAGGTGGACAGGAAAACCAAACGTCGCTTTTAGCAAAAAAGTACTGGCTCTCTGCTGCTGCTCTACGTTTCTGCTTTGCTTCATAATGGGAGACGCAGGATTATCTGCATCGCGGAGGCAAATTTTGGGCATCATTGTTGGAAGATAAGATGAACAAAGACTTGAAAATATATCGATACTCTATATCAGACCCACCTTTATCAAGAAGAGGGGGACGCTGGTTAAAACACTGCAGTTTCGTCAGAAGACGCTAATGGAGGATTTCTGTTGATTTTTTTTTTTTCCTTCCACCCTCCCACGAGAAAGAAAAAAAAATCTGCAGGAAAGAATGTGTGTACAAATAGAGATCAAGGGAAGCTTGAAGAGAATAACTTAAGCTTTTGAATGTTTTCCAAGTGCCGTAAATTCCCTAATTCAACAGTTGCAAAAGATTATTTTGAGTAAATTCTGTGATTTTTGTGATCAGTGAGGTTTTGGATTTTTTTTTTTTTTTAATCAGTCCAAGAAGTGAAAGTTGACCGGAGGGAATAATTTAAAAAGTAAATTTATGACTCTCGATTCTTATTTTGATTTTTTTTCTTGGATTTTCCCACATAGGAATATAGTATTTCAGTTTCTTACTCTGTATTGTCAACACGTAAAAATCTTGGAATTTTTACTTTCTTTTTAGTTATTTATAGTTTAATGTTGCTTTTGAGAAATATGTGAACAGACAAGGCACTTGTGATTTAACTTTTCAACAACCACGCTATTTTCAGTTCTGTACCTTGGATTGCCAGTCAGCTGAGTGTATCTGTTAGAATTTACAGTACAAGCTAAGTCTTTAAGAAAAAGGCCTTAAGGTTTGGTGGTTTTTTTTTTTGTTGTTTTGTTTTGTTTTTTTTTTTTTTTTTTTGTTTGTTTTTTTTTTTTTTTAAACTAACTAGATCAAGGTTTGATAATTGATTTTTGTGTTTTGTTAGGAAATGCATGCCTGGGGAGAAGAAACTGCCTAATGGATCATGGCTGTGATCTTTACAGGACATACCTTACTCCTAGCATTGATGACCTTTGCTGTCTTCACTCTTGAAGAATCAGTAAACAATTACTCTGACTGGGTGACTTTCATTGAAAATGTAGATCGGTATGAGAAGGAGAAATTGCAAGATCTTAGTGCTGAGCAGAAGCTGAAAAAAAATGTTCTTCATCCAAACTTGTATTTCGATGCTGAAGATGTCCAGGCATTGAGGCAGAAGGCTCATACAAGCCATTTGCATCTATTTAGGGCTATCAGAAGTGCAGTGATAGTTATGCTATCCAATCCATTATACTACCTACCTCCACCCAAGCATGTTGATTTTGCTGCGAAGTGGAATGAGATTTATGGTAACAATCTGCCACCTCTAGCATTTTATTGTTTGCTGTGCCCTGAAGATAAAGCTGCACTTGATTTTGTCCTAGAATATATGGATAGAATGGCTGGTTACAAAAACTGGTTGGTTGAGAATGCACCTGGAGATGAAGTGCCACTTGGTCACTCCCTAACAGGATTTGCCACTGCTTTTGACTTCTTGTATAATACACTGGAAAATGTGAGAAGACAAAAATACTTGGAGAAGATACGGTCCGTGAGCGAGGAGATGTATGAGTACTCAAAGGTTCGTGCATGGGGAAAGCAACTTCTCCATAATCACCAAGCAACTAATATGCTCGCTTTGCTTACTGGGGCCTTAGTTACAGGTGTGGACAAGGAACCTCAGGCAAATATTTGGAAACACACTGTTGTTGATGTAATGGAGAAAACAATGTTTCTGCTCAATCATATTGTGGATGGATCTCTGGACGAAGGAGTAGCTTATGGGAGTTACACGGCCAAGTCTGTGACCCAGTATGTTTTCCTGGCCCAGCGGCACTTTGGTATTAACAACTTGGAGAATAATTGGCTCAAAACACACTTTTGGTTTTACTATGCCACTCTATTGCCAGGTTTTCAGCGTACCGTGGGCATAGCGGATTCTAATTACAACTGGTTTTACGGTCCTGAGAGCCAGCTGGTTTTCTTGGATAAGTTTGTCATGAAGAATGGAGCTGGCAACTGGCTGGCCCAGCAGATCAGAAAGCACAGACCCAAGGATGGGCCAATGGTGCCGTCTACGGCACAGCGGTGGAGCACACTACACACGGAGTTCATATGGTATGCTGCAGAGCTCCCTCCCCAGCCACCTCCTGGCTATGGCACTGCCAAGATGCATGTGTTTCCAAACTGGGGAGTTGTTACATATGGGGCTGGGTTGCCAAGCAGCCAGGCAAACACCTTTGTGTCTTTTAAATCTGGAAAGCTCGGCGGACGTGCTGTGTATGATATTGTTCACTTTCAGCCATACACTTGGATAGATGGGTGGAGAAGTTTCAATCCAGGACATGAACATCCAGATCAGAACTCGTTTACTTTTGCTCCCAATGGGCAGGTGTTTGTATCTGAGGCTCTTTATGGACCTAAATTCAGCCACCTGAACAATGTGTTGGTATTTGCCCCATCTCCTACAAGCCAGTGCAACCAGCCTTGGGAAGGGCAGCTTGGTGAGTGTGCCCAGTGGCTGAAGTGGATTGGTGATGAGGTTGGTGACTCAACGGGAGAAGTTATAACAGCCTCCCAGGCTGACGACATGATGTTTGTGAGTGGTGAGGCAGTATCTGCTTACACATCCGCGATGAAATTGAAAAGTGTGTATCGAGCTTTGCTGCTCTTAAATTCTCAGACGTTGTTAGTTGTGGATCATATCGAGAAGGAGGAAGACTCTTCTGTTAATGCAGTCAGTGCCTTTTTTCATAATCTTGACATTGACTTTAAATATGTACCCTATAAATTTAAGAACAAGTACAATGGGGCTATGATGGACGTGTGGGATGCCCACTATAAGATGTTTTGGTTTGATCATCATGGGAGTAGTCCTGTTGCAAGGATACAAGAGGCGGAGCAGGCTGCTGAATTCAAAAAGCGGTGGACTCAATTTGTAAATGTTACCTTTCCTGTAAAAAACACACTTACAAGGATTGTTTACCTTTTCTATGGCCCATATGTCAATGTTTCTAACTGCAGATTCACTGACAGCACAAAATCTGGATTTCAGATTTCACTCAATGTCAACAACACTGAAAATACTGTCTCTGTTGTGACTGACTATCAGGATTTAAAGACAAGATTCAATTACTTGGGATTTGGTGGTTTTGCCAAAGTAGTTCGTGAAAACAAAGTGACAAAGTTTGGTTTTGGTACTGAATCTATGGAAAAACAGATAGAACGTAATAGGATGGTTTTCCCATTTGGATTCAAAGTGAACATAATTGCAGGGTTAATTTTGGGTGTTAGCTTGGTCATACTGGCTTTTCAGTGGCGGTTTTACATCTCCTTCAGTAAAATGTTACGTTGGATCTTAATATTGGTTGTTGCTCTGTGGCTTATCGAGCTGGTGGATGTGTGGAGCACTTGTACACAGCCCATCTGTGCAAAGTGGAGCAGTGACATGACAAGGCTAGAACATGATAAAGGCAATAAAGTCAAACAATTAGAAGGAAATCCCATTGTTTTGCCAGATGTTATCATTACTTCACTTCCTGGTTCTGGTGCAGAAATTTTAAAACAGCTGTTTTTCAATAGCAGTGACTTCTTATACATCAGGATACCTACACCCTATCTAGAAGTTCCTGAGACTGAATTTGAAATTAACTCCTTTGTAGATCCATGTGAATGGAAGGCTTCCGATGTCCAGAATGGACATTTTCGACTTCTCCATGGGTGGTTCCAGTCTGTAGTTCGGGACACAAAGTTACATTTACAAAACATTAATTTATACGAAGCCAGCAGAAGTAAAATTGCTCAGCATTCTACCATAAGCAGGGACAAAAAGAAAAGATCCAAAAGGAGGGAATCTCTGTCAGAGCAAAGAAGCAGGGCAAGAACAAGTCAAGATAAAGATGCTGAATATATTAGAGAACTGAGGAGGCACCTTGTCTATTATCCCAGTGCACGGCCTGTTCTCAGTTTAAGTAGTGGGAGCTGGACGTTAAAGCTTCCCTTTTTTCAGGAAGTCCTAGGACCTTCAATGAGAGCTTTATATGTAGTAAGGGACCCACGGGCATGGATTTATTCAATGTTGTACAAAAACAAACCAAGCCTTTACTCCTTGAAAAACGTTCCTCAGCACTTAGCTGCGATGTTTAAATGGCAAAATGGTAGAGGAAAATGTAGTTTGAAAGAAGGCTATGCATTTGAATATGAATCCCTAAGAGAAGAACTTACTAATTCAAATTCAAATACTGTTTCTGTGTTGTCCTATTTATGGCTTGCAAACACAGCAGCAGCACTGAGAATAAATGGAGACTTGCTGCCAGCAAACTATCAGCTGCTCAAGTTTGAAGATATTGTGAACTTTCCTCAGAAGACGGCTGAAGCAATTTTTGCCTTTCTTGGTGTTCCTCTTTCTCCTGCTAGCTTAAACCAAATATTATTTGCCACCTCCACGAGTCTTTTCTATCTTCCTTATGAAGGGGAAATTTCACCAAGAAGCATTCATGCCTGGAAACAAAACATGCCCAGAAAAGAGATTAGACTGATTGAAGAAATCTGTTGTTCTCTAATGGACCACTTAGGATACCCAAAGTTTATAGAGTAAATGCTGCTGGTCAGCCAGAATTTGCACTAATGATCTCTGACTCCCAATTTATGGATAAATATTAGAGAAGCTTGTTTATTCTTGTAAAATGTGTACAGTCTGCTATTTCTAGAGAGATTATTTTATGAAAAAGTTGGACATCCTTTCATTTTTGCTTTTTTTTTTGCCTTTTTTTTTGATAAAAAGAAAAAGAAAACTTGTATCTACTTTTGCTGCCTTTGAAATAAAGCTGTGTGAACCTTCACTGAACTACCAGCTGGGGAGTATATAGCTCAGGGGATTGGTAATAGGATACAGAGCTTTTCACCTTCGGCTTGCAAGTTTGACTCTAGCCCAGGTGGTTGGTTCCTAAAAGTACTTGTCAACTGATGATTGTATGGTGGCTTATATGAAATTAAGCTAGTGCTATTGGCCGAGTTTCCCAGTGGTGGTAATTAGACCCTTTGGGCAAGGTTGATGATACATTCTGTCGGCCTCTCACTACAGCAGTGAAATGAACCGTAAGCCCAATTCTAAAGCTGTGCTGACGCTTCAGTTCTTCTCATTTCAGTGCGAGAAAGCAGGCAGCATTTGAATGAATCTGGTTCCTTACTGACAGTCTCAGCAGGACTGGAGTGGATGTGGATATCAAGTATTGATATGTGATATGGTTTCTTCAGTTCAGATTTGCCACTTCTATTGGATTTTGTGCTTTGACTAAAGAAAAGACTTTGTTCTCCAGGCATGACCAAGTGGTACCTTTTATGACCTGAAGTAAACTGGAGAGAAATGGAATGGGACATAATCCAAGAAACCACAACATCTTCCAAACTAGCAATTAAATACAGAGAGGATTTTGTGTAATTCTGACCTGTATCTTCATGTCATCCTAATTTAATTTTCAAGGTTGTTTACATATGTGCTTCCAATGCAGCTTTATTCTGTACCTACTAAGAGATTCTGCAAGGATTTTATCTTTTTTCCTGTGAATCTCTTCCATCTTTACTTGTTGTAACACATTTTTTTTTTGCTGATTCTTGTACAGAACTTCACCAAGGCCAGTGCAAATATTTATTGTCATTGCCAGTGGTGTATTGCTGATGTCTACATAAAATGACAATCTAAGATATAAAAGACTTTAAAGAAATCTCCAAGTCTGTGTTGCTGAGGGATGTTTTGCTTCTCTGTACAGTGGATTTCTGTTGGGCAACAATTGCTAACCTCAAGTCTTCTCTCAGAGAGATGGGAAATCTGAAATTCCTTCTTTACTCCCTGCCTTATATCTAAATCATGTTTCATTGTCGTAAATTATTTTCAAAGTCTGCTGCTTTTAGTATGATTGATATTTCTTTAACTTGGTGCTCTAATATAATATTAGTTTGGAAACAGACTTGGTGAGGTATGTATGTGTGTCAGTAACAGCTCATATTCTTTTTGAATCACACTCATTGTGCCTGCCCATTAAGAAGTTTCTACTTCAACTTACTCAGCATTCTTTGGAAATACATGCTTACTGTAAATGTCTGCAGATGTGCAAATCAAAATGACAAAGAGACATCTGTTTCCTTTATCATCTGTTTTTTATTACAAATGGAATTGTACTGGAATATGCTTCAGCTGGTTTGTGGGACGTGAGATCAGAGTTCTGGTTATGTTGAAATGTGTGTGTAGAGTAATTGCTGTTTATTTGGATGATGGACAATGTCAAAAATGTAGTGAGTTTCTTACTGCTGATGGTAGCGATCCTTGCTGCTTTTTAATACAATGAAGTTCTTGCCTTTCCTTGCAACATTATTTTGTCCCTGCCTCACCTCACTTTCTTGCTCCTCCCATACATACATTTCACAACCTTTGCAGCATGTTGTTATCGCTCATTATGACCTAGATGAAAGCAGTGCTTTCTCAGCCATTCATTATTATGTCAAAATTGGCCTCTGGCATGATAAAACTATTGATATATTGAAGTCTCACTAATCACAACTTGGCTGTCATTTTACTTTGACTGTAATAGGGACTGGCAGCATTTTTTTCTCCTGTCTTCTTTCCCAGGTCTCACCTCTGGTAGGTGGAATATCATATCAAAGGAAATATTAAAGCCTGTTAACATTTACTGACGTGTTAGTGAAACTTTGGTTTCTTTCAAGTTGGCTTCTCTGTGAAGCCATTTTTTATTGTATGTAAAAGTTACCGTATTGATTTCTGTACAGTTTTATATACTTGTCAGAATAAGTCAGAATTTGTTAAGATTGCAGAATTAATGCTGTATAATTAGAACAAATAAAAAGCTTTCCCCCTTCAGATGTTTTAGGGCAACTTTAGGTTGAAAGAATTAAAGATGACTGTGTATTTGTCTAAGTAGGAAGAGAATCTTAAATCCCTTTTTGACTATGCTATATGAGATGTAGCAGAACATAACCCATGTTTTGGTTGTTTCTGAGAAGTTAGGGTGGACAAGGTCATCTGTCAGTAGGGGCATCTTTGTTACTTTTAGAGTATAGGTTATACCATGCATGCATGTCCATAATACAAGTCCTTGCTGTCATTTGTTAAACACAAGATTTAGGAACCATTTCCTTTCAGTACTGTACTTTGCATGGTCAAAGGATTCATAATCTGTTGTTCAGATTTCTTTGCATTGTGTGTCACTTATACAGATGTAGTAAGCCTGTAGAGATCTCTGTTTCTTTATGTTTGGATTGTATGAGGCCGCGTGATGCCAAGTATACATAGAAGGTGAAGTAATTTCTTTAAAAACTACAAGGTAGAACTACGTAAGGTCTGACAAGTCCCCAAGTACTTTTTAATCAAATAGCTATTTGTTATGTTTTAGATGATATGATATATGATCCTTTGACCAAAGTTAGTGCTAGACAGGATGCATCGTGGCTGCAGAGTTGATTGACTTTGTATTGAAATTGTGGTCTTGTACCTGAATGAATAGCAACCCAAGACATGGTCAACAGAAATTGAAGAAACATGCATATGGTCGAAGAGACTGCCAACTAACAGATCTAGATATCTAGGACTTTGTAAAATAAATTTTAACTGCAAGATATTTCATTTGTGAATAAAATTGACAGTTGTGAAATTGAGAAGTAGGAATGGTCTGGTAGTAATAATAATAAACAAAAACCTCACCTGTCTCTATTAAAAGATAAATTCCCATTTTATCAGAGGAAGAAGAGTCACTAAGCAGGCACATACAATAACTTCCTTTTCCCTGTAAAGATGCTTCAGACTTTCAGTAGAACTTGAGAATTAAATTAGATTTTTATGAAAAGCATGTCTGTTTAGATATGCTGGATTGAAGAGTCTTCTAGCACTTTCAGCAAAGGTGGTCATGAAATATTTTATCTTAAACTTGCTTCCAATTTCTCCCTGTTTATTTATTTATTTATTTTTGTACTGTGTTATAATCTGAACAGCCCTATTGCAAGACAATTTTAAAAATTAGGGCTCTCCTTAAGTATTTTTCTCAGTAGCATATGTAGAAGCCTAAGAAAAATTAACACCAGGAAAGGAAAACATTTCTGTTGTTTATTTACTCTGTAACTAAGTGATACTGACCTTGGGGAGAGGCACATGGGTAGTGACATTCAAAGTTCTGTGTAATGGCCTGAGTCTTTGAACATACTTAACCGCCTCTTTGGTTCCCAGCGTGGATTTTTCAAGAGCAGAGGCTGGGGAAATGAGCCTCCATATCACTTTCAAATTGGTCCCTTTCTTGCTGTTAGCATCCAGATGCCTCAATCTTTTCCTAGGTTAACACTTGGACAGTTAATTTGCAGGATCCAGAATTGAATTTATAGATCAGATCTTCAGTTTTATCTAACTTATAAAGCATTTGACACTCTTAATACTGTTCTTGTAGTGCTAGAGTACAGAATAAACAAGGCAAAAAATCAGTTCATACATTATAACAAGTTACATTGAGTATTAACTGATTTTCAAAGTTACTATCTTAAACAAATTCTTTTTGATAACTGTAAAAGTGGTTTTACTTGGTATTGAAGCATCAAGATCTATCAAGCTAGGAAAGCCCTGACCACCTGATCATCAGTTATTTCTATTACTAATCTTGAGGTTATTTTTTCTTCGCTCAACATGCTCAGATTAATCTGAGATATAACAGTATATATGTTTAAAGTGCTTGAAGTGCATAATTTAATGGCAAGGATAAAAAGAGCCCTCTTGTGAGCATTCATTTGATGGGTTCCATATATTATAATATTTTATTGTGATATTTATTTGAGGAAACTTAAAAATAATTTATCAAATTATATTTAATTACATGTACATCTGTTCTGTCCAAAACTGTTCAATAATCAGACCATCACAAGCATTCTATCCTGTCTTTGAACTTCCTTTTAGTTTTGGTATGGACTAAAAGACCCTAAGAATTATCATGAATGAGCTGTTTTTCTGAGTTAGGAGTCTGTCTGGAGACTCTCATAGTCTCAAATTCCATTTTACTTAATTTGCGTGTGCAATATCATGCACTACATTCAGAACTGAGCCATAAGTAAAGTGCTGTCATGATGACCTTGAATGTTGTGCCATTGACTTCTACAGGGACAAAATGCCATCCTATATGTTTCTTTCAGGAAGGAACTATGCAAAATTTGTGGACTAAATAAATGTCTCTAAAACGTTCTTTATTAATCATTGTAAGACAAGGTTAACTGGTTTAAAAAAATGTATACATGATTTATCTCGGGCTTTTTCTTCCTCTTCTCTAAATAAATAGTAACTTCCACAGAATTATCATCTACCTATCCTCAATATTTCTGAGGAGCAGAAATTACAGGAAGTGAATACTTTGAATGATCATGCAAGATTACTCCTCTTATTATATAATGAATTATGAGACAAGGAAATGCATTTCAATAATGTGAAAAATAGAAATTATTCTGTAACCCCAATCAAAGCTACCTGTAGAGTGATAGATTTTTAAATTCATGAAATGAGGTATAGAAACAAAGAAATGCTTTAAATAATGTAGGAAGAAGAATTTCAAATATCAGGACTTTTATTTTAATTAGTTGGTAGAAATGTGCTGATACATTGTCTACAATAGTCTCATAAAAGATGTGAATGGATAATCTTGTGCTGTCTCAGAAAATATTTAATAAAGGGAAAGTGCTATTTCACATCATAGAGATGGTACTGTTCTAAATTAAACTATTCATCTTTGAGGCTGGCAGTATGCTTAGAGTCATGGGTGATGTAAGGAAAAAGAAATAGTCAGATTTCATTCACACTTGTCTAAGCATAGAACAATTTTAGAGCAGAAGATTTTTTACTTATGTTAGTATAACCTCAACATTTAGTTTATTGCCTTTGCTGAGAAAGATACTGTAGTGTGTAAGAACATGACCTAAATTCATCTAATCTCACATTAGATAATTTAACTGTGACACCTAATCTAGATGCTTTGTCATTGCAGAATCACTGGAAAGAAAATGTCTTCAGAGATAAACCAGACATGACTTACCTCTTTGTAAATCCTTAAAACCCGCGGTGATTAAACTCTTTCTATAGATGCCCGCCAAAAGGCCTAAATTGAAATGAGGTGAATTTGGGTTTAGTTGTATATGATTTTGTGTCTTAAGTGGATTTTTGTGGCTGAGCAGCTCTAGCACATACACTGTCCTGAAAAATTTTATGAAATTACATCCATAAAATAAAATTATTGCTAATAGAATGGTATTTTTGTGTTAAGCTTTATTTATTTATTTATTTTCCCTCCATTGTTTCACTTTTTGGGATAACACTGAACTTTGTGATTTGCAGACAGTGTGCTTATTTGAATTTTAAAAATGCTGTTATTTTTGGTTGTTTTTTAATATCGAACAGTTTTTACCTTTCAGTTGTATTGGTGTCAGGGTTTGATTCTGTTTGTTTGTCCTCAAAAGCACAGTAAGTACGTTTGGTTTTAAGTAAAAGATCCCAAAATATAGCTGTATTCCTACAAAAGGGTGATTGCCTGGTCACAGGGGGAAAAAGGATTTGTTTTACAAATCATAACTTTAAATCTTTTGACTGCTTTGTAGTACCTGTGAATCCGTCAGAATATAAAAACTAAAGCACTAACGAGTAGCAATTTACCCTTTTTTAGGCTTATCTCCAAATTACTTTATTTTTTTAAGCTCTCTCTGGTTTATCTTTGCTCTCATCTGATCTAATAAATCATCATGCCCAGGAAAGTTCTCTCAAAATGGAAAACTGGCCCAGTGCATACTTTGTATAACCTTGGGCTTTGAACAGGATGCAAAATGCAGTTTAAAATGGAGCCTCTCCTAATTCCTGAGCTGCACCTAGGATTCATTTGGAAGAATGGCATCTGGCCCAGAGACCATGTCAGCCATTTAATGCTATGAGCAAACAAGTTCCGTCAGTCATGAATGTTTAAGTTACAATGGAGACACGATGGAGTTATGATGGAGTTATGGAGCCAGAGAGCTGTGGGTCCTCCGGATCTTGCTGCCTGTGGTTAGTGCAGGGGGGCTGGCATCAGAACTAGAGGCCTGGGCAGCCCAGCATCCGAGCACCGCCAAGGGCTGGAACCACCCACCATGGGTGCGTGTGAGCTGCGGCCAGGGAGTATCTCAGGACATATGAACAAGAGTAAGACGTGATGCTGCCTCCTCTGTGGATGCCTGCACATTCTCAGGGCTTTTTTAGTATTTTCTGCAGGGTTTTGCACATTGTTTAAATTTCCATGAGATTATATTTTCTGATAAAAGAGCTTTAATGATTTTATGTTGTGATAGCTCTGTGCCTTTCCTGTTATCCACTACATAATAAGATACCTTATTTTCTGACTGGTGAGTGGGATGTGCTTACAATGTGTAGCTCATCCTAGGTCTTGTCACAGCACTCCCACAAGTATTTTTTTGCTTGTTTGTTTTTGTTTTTCCTTTTTTATTCTTTCTCAAATTTTTTTTTTTTTTTTTTTTTTTTTTTGGGTGAGAGAGGCCAAGAGAAGTACATGGAAAATGCCTATCACATTACACATCTAGACATAATGTAAACAAATATTTCAAACAAACAAACAATTTCCTCGAGAATATTTATCTTGAATTATTTCATGTAAACATAGATCTATTACACAGATTTAAGAAGAAACTAATACCAACATGATAAAATGCATGCAGTCAAAGATTACAAATGCACATTTGTTTCCGAGAAAGCCATTAATATTTTCACTCTTAATTGCTCTTTCAGAGAGGAGTTGATTGTATTTTTTTCGTTTTGAGACCTTCATGCATTTTTATCCTACAGCTTGCCTAGAAATATATATTTTTTTCCCTATATTTTCTGAATCTTAGTTTGAAATATTCATTCTGATATATTTTCTTGAAGCCTCTGTTGCATTTCAGGATGTTGCAGTCTATTCTTTTCATGCATCACATCTTACAGATGCTGCTTGATATCAGGAAACATGATCTCAGACCTGGTGAGGACTGTGATAGGTGCGCAGAGATGAACTGAGAAGCAGGAGAAAAGCTGTGCTGATGAAGAGAATAGGCTTGATTGTGTGTTGGGATATTTAGGTCTGAATGAGCTGCCATATTATGTACTATGAATGGCTGAGTAAAGCATTTTATTATTCATTTTTGCTGATCAGCTGAACATTGTCTGTTTCAAATTACCTTAAAAGGCAAAATAAGTTAAAGGGACTTTTGTTTGTGTGTATTTTGATTTTATTTTTCCAAAGCACTGACATTCTTTTGTACTCTTGAGCAGGGCTAATTTGTAACTAGATACCTACTGCCTAGTGTGGATCTGTGACAACATTTTTGGCACCAAAGAATGTTTTTTCAAAGAGAGGTGCAGCTTTACCTGCCGTATATATATTCAATATTGATGGTTTCTCAACCACCATCTTCCTATTTTGACACATTTGAAAGAAAACTTGACATCAGTAATAGAGAATTGTTTAATGTTAAAGAATAGACCGTGCTGCTGCTGAGCAAAATGGAGGCAGGCAATGTGAAATGTGTAAGACCAACAAAAAAAAAAATCAAGAACATAATTAGATGATCAGGATACTCTTGATTAGTCTTAATTGTGCCAGCCTTATAACAAGATCTTTAAAAGCACCATTATTCTTCAGCCTACTGCCCTTCATGGCCCTCTTTAATTGCAGGCTAAGCTAAACTGCATTTCCTTCCCTTTGCTGAAAGATAAGAATGTGCTTCCATGAAGGTAGCATGACTTTGTTGATCTACTAGGATTTTTTAAGCTGCTCTAACTTGAACATGTGTCCCTGGCTCTAAACTGCTCCAAGGTACATTTGCAAATCTTAGATAATGAATGATCTTATTGACTTCAGTATTGTTCATAATATAGGCATTCACCTATTTGTATTCCATGTTCCTCTGATAATAACCAGGTGTTAAGCACCTTTAATACATGAAGTGAATAAGATGATTAGAAAAGAGGCAGCTCAGGCAATAAAGCAAGAGCTTTGTTCATTGTTCACGTATGGTTTAAAGTGTTTGCAAGAAATCTGCTTCATCTGCATGTAGCTGGGTTGGCTGTGCATAGCAACAGACTGGCAGAATCCTTTGCACAATCTCCCCCGAGAAGCCTAGGACTTAAAGGCACAGTCATCAACAGCAAACATCTACCCCACTTTAGTGCCTCTTAAAGGCACTGAGGTTTGATTTTCCTCTGTGATTTAAAAGTACTAGGAAAACCATTCCATTCTTCTTAAGAGCTGAAAACAAACAAACAAGCAAAAAGCAAGCAAACAAGCCTAATATCCAGAGGCTGTTATAGTAAAATGAAGTACCTAGGGTCAATTTAGCAGAGCTACCCTTATTTCTATCCCAGGCATACAGTTTTGTACACTTATATGTAGTACTAAGTTATTACTGTTCATATTGGGTTAATCTATCCTGCAAAACAGATGCAAGTAGCATGAATTTACTTTGGTTGGACTTTTGGCACAGAATTATTTAGATACATAAACAACCTTCAATTGAAAAAGCGTGTAGAAACCTCATGAAAAGTCTTATCTATATCTAGACACCTTGCAATTACTGTTGGTATTGTGGACTTTTAATCATGTTAATGATTAAGATTTAGTAGCTCTTTTGCTTTCATTTTTTGTTATCACTACAGGTTTATTATTATAATTAACAAATATAAGAGCATAGTGGGAAGCAGTCACTAGCTCTCTAAATGATAAAACAAAAATTTACACCTGTATTTGAGAGATTAAAAATCCAGCAAGTTACAAAAGGCTTTTAGACAATTATATGGAAGTAAGGGAAGCTGAATTTAAATAGCTCAAATTGCAATCTGTTTCACTGAATCACAGGCAGCTTATCTTCGAGCAGAAAGTCATTTACAGTATGCGTGTTGCACATGGATTTCATCAAATTCATAATGTCCTTCTAAGTTGTGGGGGCAGTCAAAATGCTGGAAAGCAAAAATGTCTATGGAGCTAAGTTATACAAGTAATGTATGTGGTGGAGTGCAGACAGATTTCAAGGTAATGAAGGCTCCAGGCAAGTACAGTGAAATTCTGAATTTAGAACATCAACAGGCTCTGACATATGAAACTCACTGGAAGACTTGTAGGTTGTGGCTTGTGCTTTCCTTGCAGCTTCATGCGCTGTTTTGGTTTTTTTTTTTTTTTTTTTTGCGAAGATGGATTCTTTCAATGAAAGTGTTCTGAGACTGGTAATCTTTTATTCCTCTTCTTTTCAGTTCAGTTCAGCTTTCCTCTAGAACTTTTATTTATTCATTTGGGAAAAAAATATATTAGCTTATCAAGAGTGAATTGGACAAATTCTATTTCCTTGTGGTGTTTCAAAAGCTGTAGTTGTTGCAGACATTCATCCTCCGTTTTGAGAAGAAAACTATTACTATTTCTTAAAGTTGCAAGTGAGAAAGAGAAAAAAAAAAGTTGGGAAAAAAACCCCAGCACTTTAATCAAAATATATATATTGTATATATTGGTATTTTTTACTGTCTAATGACTAATGAATGTCTCCTACATGGAATTTTCTGCAGTATTTTTCTTAACTTTTGTGATTTCAAATATGGCAAGAAACCTATGGCCAAAAACTTACTAAGTCAAAATTATGCTACTTAGCATACTGCCAAATATTGTGCACAACTTTTTTTTTTTTACTTTAAAAAAGGTATTCAATCACACTTATTCTTAGAAATATCGATGGTTGCATATTGAAATATTCTGCTTTCCTCTTGATAGACAAGTTAAATAAGCCCACCTGTGAATTAGCTTAGCTATGCTCTGCAAAATCTGCAGCCAGACAGATTTGAAATAGATCTATACTTTTCTTATTTCAATAAATTTTGCTGGCCAAGCAGAATTGAAGTAATAGGGAGTTAAACTAGCTCAAGTATCTCTAGCATAGGGGCCTGTATGGGTTAAATATGATATGTCAAGTGATATGTCAAGTCTATTTCTGTAAACCTGTTAAAGAGAAATATGTTCTTCAAAATGGGCATTCTAGAAATCCTGCTAAAAGTACTAATGTATTTTACATTAGCACATCACATTAGATATCTCTTTGGGAATGAACAGTATTACCTGTATTTTTCATTCACTGCTGACTGAATGTATATATATTTCAGTTTAGCAACAAAATACCATTAGACTATTAAAACAAAATAACCATAAAAACAGCCTAAATTCTTTCCCTAGGATATTAATGTATCTAAAATAGATGATTTCCATATCAACATGAGAACTCTTGACTTTCAAACCATGGATCTCAAAGCACGTTATGACTGCTCATCCCCTGTTCTGTGGTTATCTTGTTAGAACTGAATGATGGGACCTATGACACCCTGACACTGATATGACAGCTTTCCAAGGAAAAAAAAAGTATATTTTTAGTTAATTAATACAAGACAGTATATGGTAGGCTTTCCTAGTAACTATTTTTCTTGCCTGAACATACATAAAAAATTGCATTATTCCTGGGAACATATTTCTAACCAAAGTCAATATCTGATGACCATAGGAAAATATGATAATATTTTAGCTTGGGTTATGAATCAGTGGAAAAGACCATAACTTAGAGCTTTTCATTTGTTCCACTTTAGTATTGCCAAAAAAGTACAGTATAAATATATGCATATATATATGTATATAATTATTGGCTGTGATAAGAGATGTCTTTTCTCATCAGAGGCATTAGTAGAGCTTTTGTACTGTATCACTTTTGCCAGCACAGCAAAGCACAAAGGAGGTAGCTGGAGGAGAGGATACATGCYGCAACATTCATGCAATATGATGACCCCCAAGAGTTTTACCCTTGCTCTGCGGCTAGAAGCAACAAACATAAACTAGAGTGAGCCTACTGAGCCTACTGYTTCTCTTTAGGACATGGAGAAGATCTTGGATCTCTTGCTTATGAGCTCACTGTGGACTTCAAAATCAGGAAGAATTAAAAAAAGAAAATCGCTGCAGTCACATAATATATGAGATATGAGGTAATCCCTTGACTTCTATGAGCCTGACTGATACTCTTAAAAGACTGGAGTTGTTCTGGTGTGGGATGTAGTCATGTGTTTCACAATCTAACAGAAACAGTTATTTTCTGGAATATAAGAAACAAAAGGTTTCAGCCCATCAGTASCTGTCACAGCACAACTGAAAAGCAGATGAATGAACAGATATAATGGACAACCGCACAGCTTTTAATCCCAGTCCTGTGTGAGAGCTGTGCCTGGAGTTAGCACAAAGGCTGGGCACTGATTAAGACAATGATCAAAGAACTGCTGCTGTTCAGACCTCTTAAAGAGGGATTAGGCTCCACTCCYCTCATTTCCCATGCTGGTGAAACCTGTCATCGGCAGCCTCAAACACTGGTTTTCAGCCCGTGAAATGTGCCAAGGTTTGTATCAGTATGGTACGCACAAGGTCGAGCCCAAGCGTTATGTTGATGATGGGAGGCGAGGTGGAAAGTAAGGGGTGTGAACGAAAAGATAGTGGCTGCCCGCAAGACACAAGGGAAGGGAAAGGGATGAGGTAGGAATGATTTTATGAGCTGGAGTGTCCAGTCATCTGCAAAGAGGTAAAAGTGAGGTGAGTTGAAAGGTAATCTGCAGTAATGTTTATATTCAAACCATTTTTCTAAATTAGCTTGTGTGCAGCATGGATATCCTTTCACGTTTCTACACAGGAGAGTAACATGATTAGTTTCTAAAAAGACAACTCATTTAATTTTAAAATGGTACTTAGGCACTTTTGTAAAAATAAAAATGACTAGAATCATGTGTTTATTTAATGACAAATTAGATTGCTGAATGTAATATGTTGAAAATTAGTTTTGTTTTTAATAACTTTTTTTTCTATCACATATTTCCATTATAAGTAGGTGAATAAAATATGCACCTCCATGAACTACTGAAAAATATTATGGAAGAGTGAGGGAGAAGAAAGCTTTGCTAATTCCAAGCAATTCAAACAAAATACTTTAAAACCAGATTGTCATTTGCAAAATCTCTAGATCTCCTGCCTCAGTGCTATGAAATTAGACTGCAGCAAAATAATTTTATGTAATAAACGCCTGTTATGTCTCATCACTGGTATTTGTGTTTTCAATTTTGTCTTTATTTTTTCCCTATGAATAAACACTAAGGAGCTGTATATTAATTTATATTTTTCTCTGCTAGAAACCCATTAACAGCACTGAAATTTGAATCATACATTGAAGTAGCTGCTCAATTCAAGAGACAATCTTACATCTATTTGTCATAGTTAATGAAAACTATAATTCTGTCTTTGTTTTCCTTTTATATTAAATGTAATTAAAATCATAACTTAATCAAAAAACCTAGCCCACAGTGTGGGTAAAAGTTACAGAACTGAACCCATTGTCTCAACTCCTGACTCAATCAAACCTGCCCTCATTTTTACATCCCAATGTTCTTTTCTTTTCACAATGTATTCTGAAACAAATGCTGGAATATCTTCCATATCAGAGGACGAGAAAAGCTCAGCTATTGTCTACACAAGACCTTAGTTGGCAGTGCCACCAAGAGAACCGCTTTCCTGTCATGTTTTTACCACTGCAAAATAATGAAAACAGGCACTCTTTAAGAAACTTACATACCAGAAAGCAAAGACTTGGCACATAGTTACTGAAAAAAACAGATGAAGGTGCTAATGGAATGAATCTGTAAGAATCCAGCAGTTTGTGTAAATCACTCTCATGTAGTTCACTGGAACTATTTTGTGTCAGCAAGGTGTATCGAGGACCTTTTTGGCAAAGAACAGGTTGGTTTTCCTGGTTTTCATGGATCAACTTAGGGAGTTTTTATTTCCAAGAGTAAAAAGAGTTGAACTGCGGAAAAAAAAATGCACAGAGGAGTGTTTCTAAAATTGATCTTGAAGCTTATAGATAGGATTATGCCATGGCTGGATGTAGTAAGATGGAGATGCACTTGGAGATACATTTCTGGTCCTGCTTTTCTATGTGTTTGTTCACAATGGGAATACAGATCTGATCCCCATGTGCACACTCACTATTCTTACTTTGCATCTGTAGAACAGCTGCAATATAATGTTGTGATAGGGCTCACAGTAATTCAGATCTGTAGCTTAGATCAGAGAATCCACTTTTATAAGAGAAAATATGAAAGGAGAATTCAAATGGAAATCTGCAAGGGAAGGCAAGCCATTGTCTCTGAATAGAATTAAGGGGTTAAAAAAGGAAGGTGCATAGAATATCACAGACGGGAAGCTGTGCTAGAATGTATGTGAATCCTTAAAAAAAAAACAGAAACAGCTCTTCATCTCAGAAAAGGGTTCTGAAAGCAAGCAGTGTCTGACACTCTACCACTGTGTATTAGCATAGTGTCGTGGAAGATAATGAAGCAGAGCAGATTTACAGCAGCTGAGCTCTAGCCTTCTATCTGCAGACGAAATGTCAGTGTGAGACAGAGACTTTATCTTGATGACAGAATGGCATAACGTCTGGGAGGTGAGCCAGAAAGCAGTGACTGTGGAACTCAGCCTCTATAAGGCATTAGTTCCCCCCCTTGCCTGCCCCTTTCCTTTCTGCAATTGAAAAACTGTCCACAGACCAATTTCTACAGGGAAAAGTGATCTCTTTAAAGATTTAACCGCTTTCATTGTCTGTATTTTGGCTTCGGTTCATTTGAATAAATAAATAAATAAATAAATAAATAAATAAATAAATGCTCTTTTTTTTTTTGTTTTTTTGTTTTTTTGTAATCAGCCTACGATCAGAAGCACAAAGGGAAAATGCTGCCTGGCACTTAAACTACGTACTAATTTGTTCTCTTACAACCTACTGTGACAGGTACTGTGTTTGGGTAATAAGCAAAAAATTAGGTCATGGGATCATTCTTTAAAAGCTGGGCAAAAGATAACTGAGTACGTGCACCTATACTTTGGACACTGAATAAAGAAAATAAAAAAGATAACAAATAGATATCACAGGTTTGAAAGGTAGACCAAGTTGCTGATGAGATTTAGACTTACTTACAGTTTTATTTGAAGACCTGATTGAAATCATAATTGCAAGTTTTTTTCTTCTTTTTTCTTTCATTTTTTTCCTTTTCCTGATGCTTCATGAATGCACAATGCTGCTTGTGTTTCAATAGAGGCCAGTTGTACGGAGCTTAGGATACATGTAGTTATATAAGATCAGCAATGAGATAAAAACTTACTTAGAAAATGTCACATAAAAGGCTATCCAAATAAATCAAACTGACAAAAACAACATGAATTAAAACTATAATATATAAACTATAATATATAAAATATATAGAAATTTTAATGATGTTCAATCTAGACAAGAGAGTAATTAGCCTAGGTTTTGGGGAGAATTAGAGCATATATACTTGTGTAAAATGGCATGTCTGTATATGCCAAAAATATGTAGTCCTTCCTGAGGGCTGAGATATTATCAAAGAGGAAAGTCTTTCTTAAATTTTCTGGAATACATACTTGTAGCCATGTTATCCTGTCAATTATAGTTTTTCTTGGATTTCAGTGTCAAGCCTTATGATGAGGTCATATGATAAGAAAATTATGAGTTGTGGTGTTCAAGACAATGCTCCTAAATGAAATTTCATGTTTTTAAGAAGTTTTTGTGGTCATGGAATTACAGCTGATCTGACCAAATTTGATGCTGACAGTTCAGAGGTCAACCCAAAGAGATTCAATGACTAAGTGATAAATAAAAGTTTAGAATCAATTCACTATGTCTCTAAAAGCTTATATATACCTATTTATAAAGTGTACAAGTCAGCTGTTTGCTTCGTGTTTGCAGCCTTCTGTAACTGCAGCCAAAGCAGAGAGCACGCTCTTGCAGTCAGTCTGCACATGCTGCTGTCTTGAGATCCATACCGTCTTTGTTCTATCCCACCTGATAAACACAGCAGAGATTGTAGGTCCAAGAGACAAGGCTCTTAGACCATTTTTCCTCAACCATTTGTATCCTCACTCTTACGGAGGGTTGTACTTTGTGTAGCCCCATAGCTTCCAAATTGCTACTGACATTTCCACTTCAACTTAGCAGGTTGGAGAAGGAAAAATAGAACTTTTGAAGAAACAAATGATTTTTGATTAGTGATCTCTGCCCCAGAACGAAATTATCATGTCAGGGAATCAGTTGGAAACAGGTAAAATTTCAAGCTCTGTAAAGATTTGTTTGTTTAAGCACATAATGTAACACTCAGTGAAGGAAAATGAATGAATATGAAAATGAATATGAAAATTAATATGAAAGGATTAAGAGTAGTAGTCCTGGTTCAGTGCAATTCAGGTCAGTATGTTGTTGCCAGTACTTTGCACATGGGCACATTTAGAAGGAGTAAGAATAGAGTGAAAGTAAGATTCTTTCTCTGATCATTTCCCCAACCTCTAGGCTTCTCAAAATTACATGTGATTTCTATGTATTTAGCAGATTTAAATAGATTTATYTTCCATTCATTTCTTCAGTCTTCCCTCAAGATTATGTAAAGTTTAGAACCTACTATGTCTCTCAAGGAGTTCAACAAATCTATTATTCCTTACTTTTTGTGTTTGTTTTCACCTTGTCTCCCATGACCTCTTTTTCCCAGATGAGGTCCTATTTTACTTATATTTATATGTATGTATAATTTTTTCTGAGGGGGCAAAAACTATGCATAATATTGAAGATGTGGCAACCATGAATTCAGAGAGTAACATTATGGCATTCTTTGTTTTGTGCTCCTAGTTAGTTTGCCTTCAGTGATGGAAGCAGAAGTTGCTTAGTCATATTTTAAAGGTATTTGCCTTTTCCTAATACAGCGACCCAGTCTAATTTCCACTTACTCTCTGATTCTTAGAGAAGTATTTTGAAGTTTACATGCCTAGAAGTGATATAAAATAATTGCAACTATATTAACTGAATATTTACAAGTCATTGAAAAATATCTTCCAGCTTTGCTTACAAGCCTTTTGGCTTGTATTTACACAGAAGAGATGTTAGTGTGTCAGATAAGCACTGCAGCAATATTGAAGAAATAATATTTTTTTTAGAATTTAGCCTTACTACAAATTTTAGAGGTAATCACAGAGAAAAATGTGTGAATATTGAGTGGATATTTTCTAATAAAGCTGCTAAAAATACCATTTACAAAGAAGACTTTCTTTGTGCTGAAAGTTAATGCAAGTTGGCTTTCACAGTCAGTCAATACTTCTTAATTTTTTACCCAGATTGTTAATCTGTACAAGGCATTACTTGTTACATCTGAAAGTAGAATCACTTCTAGATTTTACAGGGCATTTGACAAAACAGATAAGATACAGATAGATGACACTTTAAATGTTTGAGAGTTCTCAGTTTGCCCCAGGAGTGTAAAAAATACTGTACACTGCAGAGATTGGCACTCTATCTTTCTCTCTTTTACTGTCTCTTTATAGAAAATTTCTGCATAAGTCTTTGTAAGTCTACATAAGCATTGGTTAAAAATATCTAAGTTTGAACCTTTCCTATGCAAACTGTATTTCTCTGAGCACTCATTTTGCCAAAAGAAGCTAATTGCTTGGAATATAGCACCAGAGCTCTCTGTGCCATTTCCCTGTGTGACCATATGAAGTAATCTTGCTGTAACAGAAATAATGAACATATAGCTATCGTGACTGTATGTCTCTCCTCAGGAAAGAAAAGATTATACAATGCATAGGATATGCCCTCTACAAGATGCTTTGTGAACAGACAGAATTTTGTGGGCATCTGACAAGATTTATTCATTTTTTAGAAGTTATAGAAGTATATTTTTTTTCTCATAGTTGCAATGTGTATTTGGTTTAGTGTTCAAGTGCCATTTTCAGAGTGTGGTTCAGTAGGTGCACTTGTAATTAGATAGATATCTCAAGTCCTTGAATTCAAATTCCTTGAATATGTACATTGACTAGTCATATGTGCCCTCAGTGCCTCAAGATAGACCTCCAATTTGGCCTGCATGGTGCCATGTAAGACAAATCATTGAATAATCTGAATTATTCACATTGGCTTGATATGTAGTTACTTGATTTTCAAATAATCTGGTCACCAAAGCAGCCTGTGTATGTTTGGCAACCTTCAGGTTTCATTAAAGACAATGAACTGAAAGGAGCCATAGGATGCATCTCTCAGACGGCTATCAAAATGTCATAGTGGCTGAGATCATGCTAAGACTGATACCTACACTAGCAATTTTGTCTCGTTGGTGTGGTTAGTATAGCGAGCCTTCACTCTCACATCTCATTTGCTGTTGCTGCACCTACCATTTCAACTACAGAAGCAAATCACATCTACCTTGTAACTGTGTGTGTGAGAAAATGTAGCTGAGCTCTTACTTTGTCTTGAGCCTCTGTACTGCATTGTTCAAACTGCAGGCAGTGATGTAGGGAATCTCACCATCTGCCATGCAGGGAACAATGCAGCAAAGAACTTGCTCTTTCTAGAAAGAACAGGGCCGTGGCTGCTACCAAGAGGATCTGGGATGTCTTCATTCAGGAGAGAAGCAGGGATAGCAAAGTAGATCCAAAAAAAAAAAANAAAAAAAGACTGGAAGAAATGCAAGTGGCGGGAGGTGGCACCACATGGACAGCCTTCTCTTGGTAAACTCTGTAACTGTGTAAGTCCACCTCCAGAGTAAAAAACAGCAGTGTCAGCTCTTTCCCATGGTGTCATGAGTTTTCCTTCTGTTTTAAAAAGAGTGAGAATCCATGGGTTTATCTATCATTATGGAAGCAGGAGGAAGATCCTATGTTGCCAGTGATGATGGAAAACAGTGGGAGTGGATCTGTGGGAGAAGAATTTGGAAGGGATGAAAGGAAGGAGTAAGAAAAAGAATTGCTGAAACTCTTAAAGCTAGAAGGAGGGAAGAGAYGTTTGTTGCAGGTGGTGTTGCTGATCAAGGCAAAGATATCATCCTATCTAATCTTCAGGATTCTTATGAYACCTGCTCACACTGATGCACTGTGCAGCTCCTGGTGCCCCACTTGTACCTCTTGGATGCTTTTCTAGCTGTCATAAAGATGGTAATCTCTCCACATACCACCTTCCTATTTATAGTATCTTTCTCCCAGTAAGCTAGGGCTGTTCTACTTTTTTTAACTACAAAATCTCTGAAAATGGAGTCTTTAGTGGATGAATAATTTCTATTGACAATTCTAGATGTTAGTTGAACAAAATGAGGTAAAATACTAAGCACCAGTTACAGTAATCTGTTTAGTGAGGTGAAATGCAGTATTACAAAAAAAAAAAAAAAAAGTTAAAATATATATATTCATTTTTATTTTGCAAGAATTGGCATAAAAAATAGTGGAATCTTACAGTTAAGATTTTATTTATTTAYTTATTTATTTACGTCTTGCCTGTTCTCTCCTGCTTCATCTTGTAGTTGTTCCTGTTTTGTTCATTTCAGAAAATTTAAATTCCTCAGGAGCTCCATACATTATTTTTAGGTCTGAAACAGTTGCAGTTGGGTGGAAAAAAATCTGAAAAAAAATGTCTTGCTCAGAGCCAATTTACTGCATACTTTAAAAAAAAAAAAAAAAGTTCTACTTTAAAAAAAAAATAAAAAGAACTTGTTCAGAGTACAAGCAGGATGATGAAAAGTAGCTATAGATTTCTGGCAGATAGGATTTAAGCACATTCCCTTTTCAGGTGATTTCAGAGTGCTGACATTAAGAAATAGCATGGTTCTCCTTTGAGGATTGACTGTTGGCTGAAAACAAGTTTTAAGACAATTTAATATGAAAAAATTACAATATCCTTTTAGATTGATTAATGTAAATGAACAATCACAAATGTATTGGAACACATTTTGCAGTTCTTGAAACTTGGAAGCAGGATTGATTTCATCATACCAAAAGTGACACATTTTAAATTGTGTAAAAGTTTTAAATTGTGTTGTTTTTTTTAAGATTTTGAATCATTCAATTGTTTTGTAAGTAAGTATTACAAAGTTCTTGCATAATGTAATTGAATATATTTGTATGCAAAAATATATAATAACATTATTTTACACTTGCAAACATTTTTTCTATACAGCTAGAAAGATAATCTTAAATTTTGGACTTGTAGTTAAAAATCCTACTTGAAAAAATGATCATAAGTATTTAAAGATTTTTAAAACAATGTGATTTAGACAGTATGTTAAATTTCTAAACTGAAGCATTTCTAAAGAAAATCTATATTACATCCTGTACTTCTATTGTACTAGGGACCATAATTTTAGTTTCAGAGTTGAATAAGATAATAACTAAGTAAGTATTTCTAGACTGGAACCCTTTGTGGTTTAAAGGACCTCTTCTCTTATTTACAGTTTTGAAAGAGATAGACTGGCCCTTACCTACCATATTGTGGTTAGCATTCATTTCCACTGCTGGAGTATTTTATCATTATTCATATATTCTTAGCTGTGTTCAAAGACATAATGTTAAAGATTTTTGTCTATTCCTCATAAGAACATGAATTGATCTACTGAAGGAGTTTAGATCTCTCTGATTTCATATTCAAGATCAAAGTAATTTGGKTAGACAGTAAAAAACCACACTGCTGGGAAAGTTGTTGTATATATTCTTAATGGGGAAAATAAGTGTTTGCTTATCTGCTTTGCTTAATTGAATTGGGATTATAATTGTTCAAGTTTTCATTCCTGACTGGTTTTGTAATGGAAACTGTGTTTGCAGTGTCTTTAGTCTCCATGTGTTTTGTTGGGTGCATTAGTCTAGCTTTATGAAAGATTTATGTTTTATATTTGCTCATCCTATTATCTTCATAAGAAAAACAAAGGTCCTTAAAGAAGTCATCAGGCAAGGCTATGAACAGTTAAAAGTAAAGGATAATTGTTACATTAAGGGTCTGTAAATGGAATGTAACAAAGCTGGCAAGAGAAGACAGAAAAGCATTCATATTCTGAAAGGGTTAGTACTATGGTTTAATAGCAGATAGGAAAAAAAAAAAAAAAAAAAAAAAAAAAAAGAGGGAGAGAGATGGTAAAGATATTTATGGGAAACTTTTATGCCCAAGAGGAAAATACCGAAGTTGAAAGGCAGAATAAATATGAAAAGAAGCTTAAAGATGGTAAAGTTTCTTCAGGGAATACGAGAACAGTTCAGTTTAAAACAGTGTTTAATAAACTTAAATTATTTGACATGTGACCTGCCAGCACAGGCCAAGCTTGGTTCAGGGTCTTCCTGTTTTAGATAACAAATGAGTATTTAGTATCTAGTATTTAGTATCTAGTATTTAGATATCAGATTCCTTATCCCATTGGTATCTGATATTTAAAAACAATTGTGCAATGGATAAAGATAGTGGCTTATGTATAAGTAATGGTACTTAATATAGTTGCATACACAAAAAAAAAAAAAAATCAATTTTGTGCCCTTCACTGCAAGACTAACATTGAGGTACATTTTACCTCCTTCTACAGTCATTCTTTTCTATTTATGTTCCCTCCTTTTTTATGTGATCATTTATTGTTTTCAAACATAATAATTGTGCATCATGAACATGAGACCTTTTATCTGTCTTTTCAAAATATGAAAGCATGAAATATTACATGAAAATGCTATATATTTTTTCCCATTTACTTATAAATCTCTTGTATCACTTTCTGTATACATGCATCATCTCAGAAGCCCAAGGCCTCTGGGATGGTTGGAGCCCACAGTATTCTGAAGATTTATATCTGTTGTAAGGATAAAATTTCTGACAGTGTTTTGAATTAATTTGGTAAGAAGATCCAAAGAATGAATCTTACATTTTTTTTTTTTAAATAGAAAAATAAATTTGGAAATGTAATCTTTATGATTATTTACAGTTTCTTTCTTTACCTTGTGGCTTCTTATAATGGATCAGAATGTGGAAACATTGAGGGGATATATGGACTTTGAGTACTTTCTGGCCTGCAAACCATGCACATTACTTGCTATCTACTTCACTAATCCTATTACTTTGTGTGCAAATGAACCACACACATATAACCATATACGTATAACCACATATAACCACAGTTGTGTGGAAAACATAATCTGCATTTGGTATAACTTGCAGATCAAAGGACGCTAATCTGGGAAATGGGTTCCAATAAGCAAACCATTTTGTTATGCAAGATGGCAAATCCTTACTGCAGGAGCCATCTTTATTATTCATTGACATTTTCCTAAGTTAAAGTTTCCTATAAGTAGTGTTAACATTTGATGATGAAAATTGAAGGCCAGTAAGCTGCACCATGTATGCGCTTCATAAAATGAATGGGCGCTTCGGGTATAGAAGAGCTGCAACTTCAGTGGTAACAATTATGTTTTTATGACCCAAGACAGAAATAAAATGTTGAAATGGGAAATGAATTCAAAAGCTCAGTAGGAAAATTATGAAGAACTTAAGAGCTGAGCATATAAAAATCATCCTGATATATCACAGAGTATCTGTTTATGAATGATCAGTTACACAGGAGGTAAGAGATATAAATGAGGTTATAGTATTATATTTTCCTAATAGCAAATACTGGGTAGAAAACTCTTTATTAAAAATCTTCATTGTGTGCATTTTATTTCCTTTAGATTAGGCTATTTTTTTCCTCATACCTTACACAATAATCAAGTAATAATTAAATACAGAAGAATTTATGATCAAAGATCATTCTGATCACTAGGCCAGGATATCACAATCATAACCATATGTATTTAAAGAAATACTAGTTGGATATTGTATACTTCAGAGTAATTTACGATATAATATTAGATATGATGATTGCATGACATTGCTGTATGGATAGCTAGGAAATATTTTCAGGAAAGACAAAAAAAAATGTTAAAACAACAAAGATTTGTATTTCCAACATTTAGGCCCTTACAACAGAATCTAGAACCCAGTGTAGGGATTTTAGACTTTCTACGCAGTGCATGAGGAAAGTTAAGTGCTTTAAAACAGGGGTCATGTAAGTTAGCAGGATGAACAGAGAGTTGTGTAAAGCCAGCACCTGCTCTCTGTTCACTTAGACGTGAACTAGGTGATAGGAAGCACTGAGGTTAGATGATTTTTCTCTCAGAAACTTCAAAGATATTCCCTTGAAACCCTTAGTCTGAGATTCTGCCTTGTTAAGTAGCTATTAAGTCTGTCTGAAAAACAATGTTTTCAGTTTTCAAAGGGGGAAAAAAAAATCAGATGATCACTTTGTTTTTCCTTCAGTGAGTAGCTGTGATCCCTCTTCAGCCCTGCCAGACTGAAAGCAATCCTGAGCATCAGCACACAAGTGACTATATTCTGCTTAAATCCCCTCAGACACAAACTGGGGAAGATGGGAGGGAACTGGCATGGAGATTTATCTGTAATGCTTGAAGTGCCCTCTCTCTTTCGTTTCAGAAGGAAACCATAACTGTAAGTCAAAGCCACACAGTCCTGTCTTCTGTTGTTTTCCCATTTCCTGAGAGTAAAAAAGGAGCAACTATTACAGCATTTTCCACTGTCAGGGAAGCTATGGGCAGTTTAGGGAGTCCATAAAAATGGTTTACCCTTAATTTTGTGAGTAGGCAATTCTGTTTATTTGAAAGAATAAACTGCCACRCTGTAAAACTTGCAGTAAACTGGGAACTGCCTCTGAAAATTGCCAGTTTAACAGTGGTCAGCCCAGTAGCTCAGAAGAACGATATTCTGAATTTTCAACAACCAAAATGATTTTAGATTTGTGGGCAATTTTTCATGCAAGCCAGTTCTTATTTTGCGTATATTTCCCAAAAGAAATGAAAAAGAGAGAGAGGGGGAGAGAGAAAGAAACAGAAAAGAAGAAAAAAAAAAAATGGAGACAGTAGGATTCCTGACCAGTAGGTAGAAAATATTTTGGGAAAAAATGATACATTCAGCATTATGTATTTAGTATAAATCTATTACTACTGTGGGGTTTTGTTTGTTTGTTTTTGTTTTTAAAATCAGCATCCTTAAAATAAATACCTTTTCCTGAATGCATAGTCTTTTGGGCCTTCACCTCCTAATTGCAAGTTAAGTGGTACAGACCTGTTAATATTCCATGGGCTCAGTCCTGCCTTGTTCTCTCATTGTGTCCTTCATCATAATCACTCGGACTGTCTCTAGTGGCTTCAGGAGGAAAGCTTCACAGATAGCTTTTGATGTTGTTTCTGCTTTTCTTTTGTAGTGTTAAGTCACAGGCTCGAGAATCTTCAGCAGTAATTTTTCATCTCACTGGAAGTTATGTTATCCTTGTACTGATGTGTCTGTCAACTCTTCATTGCTGGAAAAGCAAAATATGTAAGGCAGGAGAGGAGTTAGTTTGCTTTTGTTTTCTTTTATTTTGGATTTTTTTTTCCTGCTGCCTGATTTCTTACAATAGTTCAAGTGAAAAAGTCTTCCTCCTCACTTCAAATTACTCATTAAACATTGAAGTTACCCTTGTCAAGACCAGATGTGTTTATAGGATCAAGTGAATTGACTGTTAGAGGTTGTTCACCTCTGTTTGCTTCCTAACTAATCAGTTTATTACTGAGGTTAGCTAAAGTGCTTCTCTTCCACTCTGTTTACAGGAAAAAAAATACTTCTGAAGCAAGCAGATGGGAACTTGACACTTTTTGGTGTCAATGTGTACTCTAGGTTGCACTTTAAGACAGCTGGCTGCGATCCCAGATTGTTCCCTTCTTGAGATCCTATATTGCCACACTTCAGGTTCATAACTGCCTAGACTTTCCATGTTCATTAAATAATGTAAGACTACGGAAGACACACATATGTACATGGATACAGAAACTTTAGAAAGCTTGAATGGTTCTTATAGGAATTAAACTTTTCAGGAAATGAAGACAGAGAGTAAAATACTTATTACAACAAACTTTTAAGAGAAAAATGAATAATTCTGTTGGTTTTTCTCTGTTTTCCAGATTGATATTTCATACAGAAGACTAATTCTTTATGGCAAAGAAATGCATTTTGCTGTCTAATTGTTTGAAATAACAGTAGTCATATTGTTACAATAAAACCATAAGACTGAGCTATACAAGTTTTTGGTTTAGTAAAATATTTCAGTATTACCCTGYATAAAAGTCTCTGTAAAAACCCCTTTATCTTCTTCAATGGAATTATGGAATTTCATTTTTTTTCCCCTTTTTCAAGTGAAAATATAAACAAAACAATCATTGTCCCTTACTTCGCAAAAACAATCAAACAAAAACCTTGTAAGTCCAAAGAGAAATGTTCGCTACCTGTGGATTCAAGTGCAGATTTCTTACAGATCTTTCTGATATTTAGTTCTTCTACTAATTAATGAAGTGTTGTTGTATTTCCTTGTCAGGAAGATACCTTGCAGAAAAGCATTATTAAAGCAGTCTGACAGTCAGGAAGTTTTTATGAAGCAAGGAAATTGAAAGGCTCAGAGTTATATTTGAATGTATTTAACTACAGCACTGTAACCAGGGGGACACTTTCTATCCCCTGGCTAGAATGTTTGCTGTTGAAAGCTGGTTCATGTCTAACAAAGGKAAGAACTTAGAGAGATAAATAAATCATGAAGTCAGAGAGAGCAAAAAGGGACTTTACAAGAGCAGATGTATGACCTAAGCAGATAACTCTTTCATTTCCACTGTAGGAAATTATGGTAAAAGCATAAAAGGAATAAAGAGATACAATTTTTATGTAGGACTCTTCTGTTGTATCATATGTAAGGTACAGGAGGCTGTTATGTCATCTCCATTTAGAAGGCTGTATTACTTGACCTGTTCTTTGGAATTGGTCAAGAACTGCTTCTATGTACTTTTTATTTTATTTGTTTTTCTGAGAAAGTGCCATCTTGGCAGAATCAAAATACTTTTAGAAAGATATTGATTTGATAACATTTAAAAGAATAAAAAGAATTCTGGTAAAGTAAAAATGGACCTGATTGAGCATCTCATAATGGAATGTTTTATATTTCATTTGAATTAAATGTTAAGCAATATAAGAAGAATGGGTTTGGAAAATAATATTTCTATCAACTTTTGACTATTCGCCTACATTTATTTTTTAATAGAAAGATTTTTTTTTTTCTTCATTTGCTTTCATGGATTTTTTCCTCAGAATGAAAAATCTGTTTTCAAGTTAGTAGTTGAATGTTGTTATAGTTACAGCAGTACAACCTCCCTTATGTAGTTTTACTTGCATGATTTTAAAGTGTTAAAATATTTTTATAACTTTATTTTACTGTGTCTATTTTACTGTATCCACCTACATGGGAAAACTGTGCAGCTCGAAGTCACGTGTTGGAAAGCAATTGCATGCATATTTWAAGGCATCAAGATAATCTTTTCTGTCTGGCCAAACAAAAAAATGATGATATTAACCAAAATGAGAGCACTGCTACAAAGACTATGGATGGGGCTATTGTCAGTTCCCTGAGTTAGAAGCTCATGCTGATTGCTTGAAAAGTTTAKTTTAAGAAACATACTGAAAAAGAAATGAACGGAGAAATTTTCATGCAGTCAAATGGAATTCCTAAGTTTCTAGTTTCTTCTAAGCTGAAATTAAGATGTCCAAATATTTTTCATATCTTCATGCTCTTTATGCAAAAGTATTCATGGGTTTTTCAGGTAAAGTATTTGAAGTTAGACATCCATTTTTAGAAATTATCAATTTGGGACTGTCTGCCAACTTTTATAATTGATATAGGGAACATTTTTGATCTATGGAAAGAGTGAAATAATAGATATATGCGATATTAAAATGATCAGTATACTTTGCATTAAAAATTCTTGGAAGAGCAAGTGTGCAAATAAAATGCTGGCCTCAATCACTATTTGAAATCACTGTGGCCAAATTATTGTGAAATTCAGTTGTTCTGGGTTTAATCACAACTGGAATCACAAATSTGAATTGCCCTGCACATCCCTTTTCCCTCCTAAGCTCGTGTGTTTTTCTTTTTTTTTTTCCACAAAATATTTGATAAAGTATTATTTGGGGAATCTTAAAAAATAAACTTTCTTTCATGTGAATTTCAAGTAATGCTACATTTTATAAAGCCTCAAAACCCCGCATCACTTCTGGGAACCGTGAAGACCTCCTAAGGAAATTTGTGAAATTTGTTGYTTATTACCATGTTAATTCTGAATGYCCTATGAATCATGGTTGATTAGATGCCACATTGTAATGATCTGGTGAAGGAGTGGAGACATTACCACTTGCAATTTAATTCATTATTAGACACTCTTTGAATTTGAAAGATTTTTTTTTTCCTTTCTTTTTTATTATCTGCACACATRTAAGAAGCAGAACAGCTGCAGAAAAACGTTTTCAGCCAAAATCAAAGCTCTTGTTTATGTGTAGCCCRCTGTCCTGGTTTAGAAAAAGAGAGCTTGATCTTACAAATTCTGGTTCAGAAAAACTTTAATGATGGCTCTGTAAAGTAGCTTTAACTTGTTTCATCATGTGAGGCCCAATGAAGCTTCTAGAATTCAGCTGGAGTATTCATCTGGGTTTCAGTGGGCTTTGGATCAGAACATGGAAGGAGTTTCATTATCCARTGAGGACTAGTGAGTCAGCTTCAAAAGGCTAAGCAGATATTGATCTATATGTGAAACTATATTACATGGTTTTCTAAACACTTGGACTAAGCCCTAAAATTGGACAAGGTTCACGCTAAACATGCAAATCACACTGGCTAGACAAGTGCAAACCTAACAATCCTCTGAAGTTTTATATTATAGAAACTCCGGCTAACCTTTTCAACTGTATTTCATGCCTATCTGATCAATAAATATTGCATGTTTGTTTGGTGACAGATTCTACTAGGTGTTAATATAAAATGTCCATATGTGTTCACCCAGAGAAAGCATAAGCTCTGTGTCAGTTTGACATGACTTTAGTGTGTGCACCTTACTACCTTGACTCACGGCTTCTTATTTGCAGTGTATGTTCAAGTCAATTTTTGCTACCCTGAAGGAAACATTTTGCCTGATGGAAGAAGTCAGRCTGGAGATGAGATTCTCTTGTGATCACAAAAGACAGCAATGGGCAGAGCTGCATAAAGAACAAGAGGGAAATTCAGGAGCGATGGGTTTGCTGGGGAGGAGGTGGAGTGCGAGCAGGCTGTTCACATGAAGCCAGCCTGGCCCAGGGTAGTCTCTGCCCCAGCTGCAACAGGGGCAGCCGCAGCAGCAGTAAACCTGCCTCTCCAAGGCTTGAGTTAAGCAGCCACCCTGTCCTTGGCCAAGAGACCAGACTGTTCTGCCAAGAGATCACACTGAGGCCCTGCTTTGTTTTGTTGCAGGAGACACATTTGACACTCATCTATATCTGTGAAAAATCACCCGTGACCACCAAGACCTGGCTTTTTAAGGGTTTTAAAAATGCATTTTGGGGGATTGATTGTGATACAATCTCTCCCCCTCTGCTAGCTTTGAAGTTGCACTGCTGCATATGGGAAATGGATTTACAAATAATAAGTTTTAGGGCTTGATCCAGAGACTTAAAGTCAATAGAAGATTTGAGAGGGCTTTAGATCAGTACTCTGAAAACTGCAGAGGAAGCATTCCCCAAAACTAACATTTTAAGAAAAATCATCATCATTTTAATCCACAATAATGATGGCAGTAACACTCTTAAATACAATTAAATAATAGTATTGAGTATGAAAACCTCTTAACATTTTGTTCAGATTAGGATAAAATCCATCATATTTGAAAAGTCAGAAGGATTTAAGATAATAATTTTGGGAAAAAAATGTAAAATTAATAATGAGGAAACTTGAGTTCTTTACACTTTTCTTGTTGTAAAGCAAATTTTAAGTAACTTTGAAATCTGTATGTCCTTGTGTTTCACTACCTTTCATTTATATTCACATTACCTTTTATTTACATTTACATTCCAATATAATAAAATATTTCTTAGCATTTTCATTTCTTACAATGATGTCAGGTCAATTTCTAGAGCATTTTTTGTCTTTTCTGTAGAGAACAAAACTCTTGAGTCACAATKTGAGAATTTTCTTCTTCTCCTTGTCCTCACCAATGTTTCTTCCCCATCCTCTCCCTGGAAAAAACAACAAAAAAAAAGAAAATAAATGTGTCTGGCAGGTATAATTTGTCAATTGTTTCAATCACATGTTCAAAAGTTTTGTCGTAAAGAACTGTCAGGTATATATAGTAAAAGGATTTGGGGTTTGTTTTTTTTTTTTTTTTCCCCACTTATATGTGAAAGAATTAGAACAATAAAATCTACTAAGATTGATTTCTGCAGTCCATGATGCAGTAATTCAACAAACTAAAAATTGAAATCTGACATTTGTTGACTTTTTCGATTAGCAGTAGTAAGCCACAGGGAGAAAACAATATATTATATGTTTTTTCTTTCTGACTTATGTTCCTAATCCCTATAAAATGTCAAATTGAAGGTGACAAAGAGCAGCTCTCCTGTGCAAGAATGTAACAAGAAGAACCTTTGCCATGTGACCTGCAAACACTTGCAGAACATCACTTTTGCTGACAGCAGAGCAGTGATGTTGTTTTCATGCTGGTAAATCTAAGCACACCAAATGAATTTTGGTGACATTTACTACCCAGCTGCGAGCTTTTCTTTTTTCCAGGCAAGTGTAATATTCTGTTACAGATTCTCACTTCCAAAGCATCATACAATAAATGCTGTTTGTAAATGCACTGACGGGTGCAGTTTGGGAGATTTTTTTTTTTCAGTTTGACTCACTCAAGACAGCTGTCGTACACTTTGAGGTTCGATGCTTACTTTTAAAATAAAGCGCACATTGTACCGGCCAAAACAACATCATCACAACAACGAGTGAATAAAACACACAGCATCACAGAATCACAGAACAGTAGTAGTTGGAAGGCCCCTCTAGAGATAATTTAGTCCAACCACCCTGCTCAAGCAGGGACACCAGGTAGTTTATAACCTTTCTTATTGCCTCCCCTCTTTATTTGTACTTGTATTAAAGAACACAGCTTATTCAGTGATACCCGAGCAAACAAGCCAACTCTGAAGTATGGACCTGCATTAACAACAGTTAAGCACTATCTGTCACTTAATTGATGAAGATTATTTTATGATCTGCTAACATTAATATATTTTGAAGGAGGACAGACCATTTCACTCAGTCTACTTAGCCCTACCTCCTTACCTTGTTTTGATCTTCTACAAAAAGCACCTGTATACTTTAGAACTTTTCTAACTTGTCTGTTTTTGTACTTTTTTGCACTTTGTATATTTTAGATGGAAGATATTTTCAATGAAATCCTTTATTTGCATGTTAGTAGGCATTTGGGAAATGGATGATTTGATACATGTTGCCCTAAATTTCTTTTCTATTGAGAAAAAAACCCACTTTTGTCAGAAAAGAAGGTAAGAGATTTAAGGAAACAGACTTTTAAAGTTAGATCCTGGGGTCTGTTGAGAAACCTATTTCAAGAAAGGTATACTGTTTAGAGAGGAAACCGTGTTATCAAAACCACAGTTAYTCATCAGAAAAAAATTTGGATGGAAATACTTCATCCAGTCTTGTTTCTTTCTGCTGTAATAGCTATAGGAAACACACAGATCTTTAAATGCCTTCCAGCTAGATCCCCAAGCCTCAAAGATTAGAAGTGTGCCATTCGCTAACGGTTAACTCATTTGCAATTGCCTGACCGACACTGAGCCCTCAAGGACAAGTTCAGGCTTTCATAATGTTATTTGCTGATAGATAACATAAAATTTGGTACACCTGAAGACATTCTTCTGAAGCAGCAATGTAGTATCATTTTCACATATAGTTTTAAAGTACTTGACTTATATTACCAAAAATAAAAAAGGAAAAAAGGAAAAAAGAAAAAGAAAAGGTGGATTGATGAAGGAACAACCTTAAYTGTGTTTGTCTCTTTTATTATCTTCACAGTAATGTGAAGTATTCTCAAAAGTTTATTAATATTCTTTGAGGCAAATTTAGATAATATAAATAATACTTTTTTACATTTAAAAATATTATTTGAAACTAAACTGTAATACTAATTCACTGTTACAAAAGTCTGTTGTACAATATGATGGTACAAAATTTTTTAGCAGATGCACCTACCTTTTTAAAGGTTAATTTTTTACTGATGACTGATATATTGAATGGTGTTCATTTTTGTCTTGGAATTATTTCTAACTACTGTGTGCTTGTTATAAGGTTGGTTGCTACTGGAATATATGATTGAGGTTAATACTAAATAGAATGACAAGCAGGACTTAAGTCATCAAGTGATTGATATATGTTTGAAGATGTTGCTTGTGCTTCTAAACATGGATGATTCATGAACTTCATGAATGATTCATTAAAAAAAAAAAAAAAAAAATGCCCTGGACAATGGAAGCTTAAGTGCAAAACTTGTCCCATCCTCCAAAACAAAAACCCATTTTTTTCCTTTGTAAAAAAAGTGGGCATGTTTCAAAGRGAATTTACTGAATTAAAGAATCTAGGTAATTATCTGTTTAAATGAGACCATGAGAAGAATGGTTATATAGGAGATTCATGTGTGGCGTTGTTGCTGTTGTTGAAATGAGCATTGTTTTGGTTCTACCTAGATTGGACCCAAGCTTCTTGAAGGAAAGAATTGACCAATCCTGCTTCCAGAACTCACTGAATATGTACTGTTAATTAAAAAATAAGAAGAAGTTTAAGGCATGAGATGACATCTGGAAGGAAACGTGAACAAATAGTTCGTAACCATGACATCTATGGTTTCCAAAAAAAAAAAACCCAAAACACTCAGCTCATTACTTTCCAAGTCTTTTTATTCTATTAAAGCTCTATATTATAGCTTCTTCCTACCAGCATGCTCTTCCTACCGTATAGCTCTTTTAAGTCAAGAACTTTAGTTACTAAGCCACTTCAACGCAGATACAAAGTAATCTCTTTATATTTTGTGGAATGGAGAGGAACAAGACAAGGAAGACTGAGAAAAGTTTTCTGAATAAATATATTATATTACTTTTAATTCTTTTTTTAAGACTAAAATAAATATATGTTTTAATTAGAAGAACAGGTGTAGAGCCTCTTCAGTATAAGTGCATTTGCATAGACTTTTTAGTGTTTCTGGCTCACTGCCAAAGTTTTGTGTGCCACCTTACAGAATACTAATGTCTTATATCCTAAATTTTCTGTGAAATAGGAAATATCTTATCCTATTTTTTTCTCATTTTTGCTAATGGAAAAATAAGAGTTAGTTGGATTGTCTTGCACTGAATTACTTCAAGAATTCTGTCCTTAGTATCATTTTCAAGTCTGAAGACCTGAGAAATTCAGGAGAATCTGAGGATTAAATCACCATTTGAAAATAGAAGAAAAACAACCCAATATTTTTCTATAAACTCACAGAACAAAATATGCTTCTGTTTCTACATTATTTTTATCACATCAGTCTGATGGTTAGAAGTAAAAGGAAAACTCCTCGATTATGAAAATACCTATAAGAAAAAGAAAAGAAAAAAAAAAGTAGAAAGTGCTTCTAATGCTAAAGGCATTGATAAATCTTTCACATGTTTATCATTACTGGAGTCTTCCACTGAACTCCCAGGACTTTACAGGTACTGAGCAATTGCCTAGACTTCGCTCCATTCAGGTATATTTGAGAGTTCGTGGTGAGAAGTGGGGAAGATAAGAAATCAATGAGAACTATGTGTTTCYGTTCTTAAACACTTTTATTCTTTTGGAGATATCTGTTTCTGTTTTTTCCCCACAGGTTGCTATACATGCACCAAAGATCATCTCTCATAGAATAAAGATAGTGTCTTATTAAAGATTCTCTGCAAATTYTGTCATATTTCTTGTGAGTTGTTGAATCAGTGAAAATGTACCTATCTGACAAACAGAGGACAGAATCACACASTGAGTTGCATTTGTTTGGGCATAATTTTTGTGTGCACTGAAGACGCAGTTAAACTGAGCATTACTGTACTAGCAAAATCCACTTGCAGTAGTAGCATGCTGTGTCAATGTACAGTGTACAACGTGACTGTTTTCTCTTATCAGACTAGAGCTGAAGAGGTGCATGACTATGCATGCTTCTTGTCAAGTTGTTCTGTGRTGTTAACAAGACTTCTGCTAATATATATATTTGCTCTAGTGGCAATAAGAGTGATTAATCTTTGCACTGAAAGGTTATGGCATGACCCTGCCTSTAATTTGTACATATTTTGAGGTATAGTCCTGGTAATAGCGCTAGTCAGTGATCAATCAGTACTAGCTACATTTGGCATAAATTTGTCCCAAGAGTTAAGGACTTCTGCTAAATCTGGGCCTCAAAAGATATAAGATTGGCAGGAGCAGTAACTGTTACTGTATGAAATTACATGGCTTGTGCAGCCAASAAAAATCTAAATCCTGTCTTATGACTGACAGAGAAGAAATARCAAGTCTTGTGCAGGCGAAGAAGGTGTAAGCACCATCTGCCACTTTGTGGAGCAGGATTCTAAAACATGTCAGTCATTCCACTGCTGATGAAAGTAGAGAAAATACTGTATGTCCTTGAATCTGTTATCGTAGGTAAAACTTACAGGGCAGAAAAAAAAATGCATGATGCAGTGCAGAGAAGCACTGGTTGTTGGTTATGTGAGTCTCCACTATCCTTCAGCTCAGGCTCTGGACTCTAAGAATAATCTTCAGCCTTATGCAGTGTGGTAGAGATGGGTATACAAAAAAAAATGAGGAAGATAGATATGATATTTAATTTAGCTCTAGTCAGTGAGGAAAAGCTAAAATATTTCAAGTCTGGAAGTTTATTTTCCTTGTAAAGCAATCCATTTTATTCCTAATGGTTTCATGAACCAGGATTTGAAGGCTTCCCGTCTTAAAATTTTCCCAGGTGTTGAAAACTATTTGGTCATATTGCATCTGCAAAGATGTGCATATGCTCAGCACCCATTATAGCAGTGTTCTCAGGAGATCTGTATGCAGCGTACACATCAGCTTTGTTGGAAACATGCTGTTGGCCAAGGATAGTCTAAAAACCTAAACTATGTGATGTACAGGGAATAAGGCAGATGAAAGAGATAGGTGTGTGGAACACATAAATAAGTCCTCACAGTGCCAAGGACAAAGACCTATACCACTGGTGCYATGCTGTTGGGACAGTTTTGCAACAACCGAAAGAGATGGAGATAATAACAAATGACATGGAATATAGCTCATTAGTACAGTTTAGAGTCCTCTGAGAGATGCACTTGGGAGTGTTAGCCCATTGTTCCAGCCTCCTACTCTGTGGATTTCTTAAAAAAAAAGAGCTTTTTTTYTYCTGAGGTTCTACAACCTCAGAACCTGTTGTTCTACAACAATTTCACCCATTTTCAATGAAGAGTATGGGTTCTTTAATCCATCCTTCAGCTCCAAGTGACAAAGCTCTAAGAGAATTTAATGGAGTTATGTCAACTTCATATTGACTGTGGCRGAGAATCTCGTATATTAAGGTATGAGGTTTATAAATTTCAGACTTTGCCCTTCAGAAAAGGGCAAAAATTAAATTAGTTTTCCCCTTCTGACATTTGAATTTTACCTTCTTTGAGCCACAAGTTTRGAATACCCAAAGCAAAGAGTATTTCCCAAGAAATTCCAATTGCTGATGATATTTATAGAACACTTATCATTTTTGAAAGATTTAATTACACCAAACTCATGGCAAAGGCATTGCTGATCAGATTTGGCTCTGTATTGCTTTTACAGTGACGCAGGGTGATTGAGCTGAGAAAAGCTACATGTCATTTTTCACTATTGTAAGTGAGAGCAAAAACAGCCCCATAATCATCTSTTTCATTGAATGGAGATAACAAAGATGCATTTACAAATGATGTAAAGGATTGAGTTTCTCTTTTCTTGGCCCCCACCTTTGCCCTTTGAATTATTCAGTCTTATTTTGTTAGAAAAATAATAATGCCACTCCACACATGTCTAGAAAATGAATTTGTATACACACACAAGCAAAACTGTGACAAATATATTCCCATTAACTAATCTGAGAGAGAATTATCAATTCCATTCCATTGGGAGATCCATACATATGTGCATACATACATGTACATCTTTTCCTGAAAAGAAATTCTAAAAACTRCTGGGAGTGTTAGGCAAATTTATAGTTACTTGTTCACAAATTGCCCGGAAACTTTTGATTCTGGCATCTCTGCTACTGAAAAAGAAAGGCTTCTGCCTTTCAGAAACCCAAAAGCACAGYTGGTCAAAAAAAGCCTTCCTCTCACTAGAAAATGAACCATAATTTGTATGGCATTCACTGGAAGGGAATAAATATGGAAAGCTAAGTTATCACTTCTTTGATAATCCATATTTTGAAAAGCATCATTTTATTCAGTGACTTCTATATCATGTTAAAAAGAAAATCCTGAAAAACTTTTTCTCTTTCAGATACATCTGATTGGATTTTGTTAGGTTCTCATAGAATTTCATTAATTTATTAATCTGCAGAGGACTCTTTAGAGCTGATTATTTAGTTATATGACTGTTAAGAGAAAGAATGCAAAAATGTTTATACAAGTAGTCAGCATWTATGAAATAAATTTARAGAGCAGCTGCAAAGAAAAAAGCTWGAGAAACAGTAAGTAGTAGTAATTCTCCAGTGTGAACTGAAACTSATTTTAAAGAGCATCAGTTATTGATAATTTGTAATTTGTTAGAGTCAGACAGTAAATTAGTGATTATTGTTCCTTCCCACACCCAAACCAGTGAYATGCTCATTGCTTCTACCCTGGGCACGGTAATGCAAAGTTTCTACTCTGAACATGGTAAGAAGAAAGGTAACCAGAGGTCAGGGGCAAAGTTTTGAAGCTTAAATCTTTCTTATTATTGTTTATATTTGTTTTTATTTATTATTTTATAATTTTTATAAATGAACAATATATTTTGCTATTATTATTCATGAAGGAGAAGTTGGAAATTGAGTAAAGAGGATGTAAACAGAAAATCAAATAAAGAGATTGRTCTACTGGTAGCAAGGATTTAAAGCTCAGGTAAGTGGCTGACAAAGCAGAATGACAGCAGTTAGCATCACTGTAATGCTTTAAACAGCCCTCATTTAGAAACGTTATTGTTCTATAATGAACATTCACCTTCTTAGATAACATAAAGAATCATTTATATTTATATGCTTCTTTACTCCCTCCTTTAAGTACTCCTGCCAGGTGTTAATAAATTGACTTTTCTAGGCTTAGATATTATCCACAATAGACAAGAAATCTTTTGACGCTGTTGTAATTTGTTCTGAAAAATTACTATGCATATTAAAATGTGCAATATTGCTCTTTTTYCCCTCTGTTTTTATGGAAATGACATTTCTAGAAGAGTATTTTTAATGAGTGTATGAAATTTCTCCTGTGTTGATTAAAAGACAGGTTTTATACCACAATGTATGATATTCTAGGTCTGTAGTTGAATTACAGTCYTTTTTTGGTGAATGTCTGCAAGTACAGGTATAAGAAGCAATGTGTTGGTACTCTAGCTTTATTCGTCTGAATCCTGTAAGTGTATTACAATAATTGTAATGCAGAGCTGTTAGTATAAAGCTGGGTTTTACTTTATTATTACATTGCCCAGGAGCTTGATTATCATTTTTGCTTTAAAGTCTTCTTTTCAAAAATGATAATACCTTTTAAAATAGTGCTAGAGATAAATTTAGATGCATGCTAAACAGGTTAAAAAGATCCCCCAAACCATAAGTTTAATATACTTTGATATTTTACTGCATATTTGAGGGATAAAAATAAATTACTGGTTTCAAAGGCACCTTTGTACTTCTGTGAGATATAAATGGATYCAATTTGTGGTGAAAATATTATGGATTTGGTTTTCCATAAACTGTACTAATTGCATAGAGTATTTTGAAAAACAAGACAACCTCTCAGAATATTTATGACTCCACTGTTCCTCAGTAAAAGTTGCAGAAGGATTTGAAGTAGGCAGTTAAGCTCTGTAGGGCACCATAATTGGAGCTGTCAGATGTAAAGTATTGCTTACTCCCTGTTTTCACTACCTATGTTTCCAGAAATGAGCTGAAATCTCTGAAGCTGCCATTATGAACTCTCTACCTTTGTGGACAATTTTATGTGAATACAGAAAATGGTCAAAACAGATATTTCTAAATATATAGCGAGAAATATATATGTATGTTTACATATATATATATATTATATATATATATTTAAAAACAAAATAAGTCAATAGTAAAGTCCTGTCAATTTAAAGATCATATTGCTTCCAATATGCAGATTTTTWTTCCATAATTATCTTAAATATATCGCTTTGTAAAGAATAGAAAGCTACTTAGTGTCAGCTAAGGTATCAAAAACGAGTCCCCCATAATGAAGTCAGGCCTAACTAAATCATGGATGTTCATACTCTGACCTCTGTAGTCACTGACATGGGTGTTCTCCAGTGGTTACTCATGTAGGTGGGTTACTCATGAAGCAGTATTTATTTGTTCCCTGAACACACTTCAGAGGTTAGAGAAGCTGTTCACAGCATCTCGTAATGCTTATCATAGAACAAGGTCCAAAGAAACCATGAGCACTCTGGGGAGAATGAAGGAGTATCTAGACTCATATTTTTCATCAAGACTCTWTGATAGCTTTGCATTTACAGTGGACCCCCTTTAAATAACGATCACTTCTGCAAGGCTATACATCTTTCTTTGCATTCATTTTTCTACTACTCCTTCAAACCAGAATAAGAGCAACAAAGTTTGGCTCAGATTGGATTTTTTTTTYCCCCACTAATTTTTGAATTATTTAAGATAAACACAAGAACCAACATTTTCYAGAAGAGAGGAAAAGCTAAGGTGGTTGGTACCCCAGAGGAGGTTCAGTTCAAACATTAGGAATAATTTCGACAAAGATGGAGTACTCAAACATTGGAACAGGMWGCCCAGGGAAGTGGTGGAGTCACCATCCCTAGCAGTGTTCAAGACGCCTGTAGAGGAAGCACTTAGGACATGGTTTAGYAGGCAGGATGTTGAAGGGTTTATGGTTGGATTTGATGATCATGGAGGTCTTTTCCAACCGTAATGACTCTATGATAATATGATTCTCTGAATCTCAGAAAGCGCAGCTTTGGAAATTGAAACTGAGAAATCATGCCARTAGTAAGTTCACACCAGTACTCAAGCATTCCAATGTGTGCAGCTGGTCTTAAATGTAATTATACCAAAAATTCCACTGCTATGGRTGCCACAAGCCAGGTACGTACCTCATGGAAGTGACTGAAATCAGCAGCATCAACTTGTGTTAAGGTTAACTCCTATTTGATTGGGAGTTTTGATCCTGTTGATTGATATAACCTCCAGTCAAAGATATAGCAATTTTCTTGCYGATGGAAAATATTGATTGTAGATAACAAGGCTGCGTCAGGAAACAAACATACTTTTTTTCCTCCYCTCTTTCAATAATTGYSTATGGTGTGAAGATCATTGCTCAGAACAACTTCCACTCTCCAATAAACTAAGTTAAAAGCTGCAAATAGATATTGCTTATGCCATTAAGTAAATGACTTGCTTACAGAGGACAGAATCAGCAGGCTGACTGTAATTTTTATATTGATTCACTTTAAATTTTTTATGGTTAATAAACTACCAGTGACAAATACAARGATTATTATTCACATGATAATGATTTAGAGAATTATAGGGACTTCATCTATAATTACATTTGTGTTAAACCCTCACAGACACTATTAAACGAAAAGCTGAAGGCTGTTTTTGAGCAAAAGTGTATTGATTTAAACCACAATTACTTTTTTTTTTTTTTTTCCTGAGGTCAGGGTTTGGTATTTTATACCTGCATTTTTGATTACTTTTTTAAAAATTTATTTCATTTTGAGTAGCATTGCACTGTTAGCATGCATATATCCAGTAAAAACTAGTGCAGGCCAAGTCTCAGGAACCTCTGAATAAAGCTATATAATTCAGAATATGTTCTGAAACAAAAAAAAATCCATTAAGGAAACCTATGTCTTTTGTGTGCCTGAGAAAATGGTATGATCTCTCCACTCTGTAAAGGAGTACAGAAAAAAAGAAAGAAAAAAAGAAAAGAAAAGAAAAAAGAGTAAATTTAACTAGAATAAATTTTCTAGTTTCCTAGCTAACTAAATACTCATTCAAAATATTTGAATGCTTAAATATTGTGGAATCTGATAACCAATTTCTTCATCTGCAATGGACTTCCAATAAGACGCTAGGGTGTTTCCAATACTCTGGTAGCATGTAGAACACTATAACTTTCTTATTTCACAAAGCTGATAAATAGTATTAGAAAAYATGAAACTCTCATTTATTTTCATTTTGAGAACTCTATGAGTGTTGGGGCTTAGTGCTAAATCCATGTTCTACAATCTGTAAAATTCAATGAAAAAATGATTTTTGTGGTCTTCACAAGAAAAAGAACTACCCCCAGGTATTTGCTAATCCTACACAGTAACCGCTTTACATTTTATACTGAATATATTTAAGAGGTCCATACRTATGACTGTTTCTAGTGCAAAATTTTGAATGACCCTATTACAGTGAATGGGGATAAATAAATATATTTGTTTACTGCAGCGATGCCATGACCTATGGCAAACAGGCTGAACAAGATCAAAAGTTTATTTTTCTATAGACCTTCCCATAGATGATCCATTATTGCTCCTACTTCATCCATTTTACTAGGAAGATTCCTCTTCCAACTATCTGACTAAGCAGTTATGTTATRATCCAAGTTCAACCTTTGACCAATCATTCTGCTTTGCTTGAAGTCACTAATATAATATTGTAATAATCTAAGAGTTTACCAATCCATTCATTCATTAATAGATTAGAATTCACATCTTCCTGATAGGATTTTATGTGCCTGATTTGTATCTCTGAAAATATATTGAGTTTCTGAGTAACATATTCCCCTTTAAAAGACAACTTTTTTTTTTTCTTTCTTTCTTTTTGAGTAAAGGGAACATGTTACTGTTTCTTTATGGAAGAAAAAATAACACAGCATTTGCAGAATGAGATCTTTTGTCTGTGCTTAATTGTCTAATTTTACCTAGGTATAGGTTGTATCCTGCTCACAAGAAATCCTTTCACAAAAAAATAAACTATGTATTTCATTTAGAATGGGCTTATGGTATGAAACTGCATTTTTGTTTCTATAAATTTCTATATTTCTATTTCTATAAATTATTGTTTAAAGAAGTAAGTGTCAAACTCCTGGAGAGAGGTGGTATTTTTTTCCTGAAGACAAAAAAATTCATCAATAATAAAGATATATATAAAGAAAAAAATGAAAAAATGAAAAATGACTACTGTAAATTATTTCATCTGTTAAGAGTRAGAAGCAATTAACACGTAAGCTAGATCCACATATTGCTTTTAAAAATTGAATATGATAACACAAACTTATTAACTACAGCTTTAAAAGTTTTGTTGTACATTGTTCTTCAGTGTATCCAAAGCTACTTGCTTCATCTATTCCATTTAAACTCACAAATATGTCCAATTAAAGAAAAATTAATGAATTAAAAATGTCTTCTGTGAAGGTATTAAAAGATTAAATAAGCCTAGGTAGTAGCTATGTGTATAGACAGTAATCAAACTTTTTGTGTAGAATGAGTCCTATCACATTTACCAAAGCAAAAGTATTTATTTTGTTTACTCTTCAACATATGGAAGAACTAGAATCATCTATATGAATGAATGAATCAGAATGTTTGCACTTTGGAAAAAGTGATATTTTTTACTTTGATACTGCCTTCTTTAACTTAAATGTGGCATATATGTTTTACATACAGATTAAATCAACAATAAACAATCAAAAACCCACACATGCACACAGACAGAATCTCACCATAGGTGGGAAAGYAAATACATCATATAACCAGGTGGTTGACTGATCACACAGCTGGAGAGTGCTTTCTGATGGAATAACTGTGGTAGTCGGTCCTCAAAAAAACAAAACCAAAAACAAATAAACAAAAAAATAGTACTCTTCTAAGGGATAAAATGTACCAGCATAGATGTTAGTGGTCTTTACTACTCTTGTTCTCTCTGCCTTTCCTTCTTTGGGGACCCCAAGTGACATCATGTCTGGCAAAAACGAGCAATAAATAATGCACTTTTTATGCAGTTCTTCATTTTAAGCAGCCAATGTTCAAATATTAATTAGTTTTCTGTGTAACTCTTTGATACCTTTTTCCTAGAAAAGCCTTTGCAGAAGGAGGCAAAAGAAGCTTAACCCCAAAACAGACTGTAGAGAGAACTGGTATCAAATGGCATCAATATATCTTGAACTAAAAATAATAAAAAGAAGCATACGATTAAATCCAAGCGTAATTTAATTCTGKGAATGTTATGAATCAGTGTGACTCTTCTGCAGGAGTAAGGTATTTCTTAACTAAATTCAGAGATGCCTTTCAGAATCAGAAAGGCTTACATGTAGGCTCAATGCCTATTAATTACACACTGCAAAAAATTTGAATGCTAAATATTCATATGACTTCTCATCTTTTTCTATGACATATCTGCARCAAAATACTAGAAAAAAATAGCTCTGCCACTTATATTTATTTCACATTAAAATATATATTAGCTATTATTTTAAAAACATATTCACCTCTGATTTGGAAAAACACATTTTTCACAAAAGTGCAGAGATAGAAATTAAAGTTATGCCAGCAATATATAGGGATCATTATTCATGACAGAAAAGCAGGTCATATCCTGTTGCTCATTTGTTTCCAAATGTTTCCTTTCAGAAATTAAACCTCAATCAGAATGAATCGGTTCATGAGATGTTATCTAATTCTTATGGAAAGTAGGAAAAGAACAACAGAACTGCAATCTCCTGCTAATTTTTAAACCTCTCTTGTGCACTAAACGAGAAAACTGATGACRTGGCTGTTCATATTTCATGCCACCAGTTTCTTTGTATTAACTGGGGATTGAGGCTGACAAGTTGCTCTGTGTTTTTTGAGTTTGACTTATACACTGAATTTCTTTGTCATTTTTGAGATTTACTTAATGAATTGATTGACTTGATTCTAAACTATCAGTTGCTTTTCTGTAGGTATCATATAAATATACTAGAATTATATAGAAATACAAAAATAAAATAATGAAAGAACATTAGACCTGCTTTTTGAAAATCCTACAGGAGTAGATTTTCAGTTTCAGCATTTTAAGCTATAGCATTTTAAAACTGCTGCAGCCTTTTATAAGCTACTTTTTTGTTTGTTTGTTTTTATTTTTAAATATACATGTTAATCTCCATAATTATTGCAATTTGCTCAGATTTGGTTTCCAATACTTTAATTTTCTTAGGCAAGAAAGCATACTTTCTTGATATATTTTTGTTTAGCTGCATACTCATGTAGACATTTTGCAAAGGCAGGTAGCCAGTAACATCTCAACTGAACACTGAGAAWGAGATAAACTTTCAAAGCTGCTGCATGAAGTGTGCTTGGCAGGTTGCTGAAATAGAGAAATGTCATCTCCGTAATTTGCACTTAGAGTCATTCAGTACCACACTTGGTTGGGCATGATTCTGCACTTTTGTATCCTGATTTTTTCAGGTCTCTAGCAATAAGGGAAACAAAAAAGAAGAAAAATATAAGATTTCTTTTGCTACCTAATCTTAACTATGTTTTATGGTAACAGGACAAATTTATTCATATTCAKAAATCAATGTTGAAGGTGTCTCTTAAATCAACAACTGGAAAAAAATGCTGTGATAAGACTGACAGATCATGTTAYTTTGGCTTAGGTTATTTTGGCTCAATTTACTTAGTGAAAAATGGAAAGAACAGTATTTTCCATCCATGTTTTTCAGTGTTCAGTGTAGCAAAACCATAATCAATAATATGTTCCTGCAGGACATCTCAGACAGGTTTGCTACTGTTTGCACATTGTATTGGGTATCAGAATACTAAAATAGATTTCTTTGGTCTTGCTTGCAATGGGATAGAATCTGCCTAGATTCTGTTTTTCATTATTACTTCCATTTCTGTGGCTCAATTTTGTAGAACTGTTCAAGAATAGAACACTATWTATGGCTTACTTTCAGTTTTTCAGTTGGATGACATGCAACTTTTACCCGATYTAATAATTGCATATTGAACAGGGGATGTTTTTGTTTGTTTGTTTTATGCTAACGACAGAAATTGTAGGAGACCAAGGGGTAGGGTTGTTTTTTTTTCCTCTATGTGTTAGGTATTTCAATCAGTGTTTTCCCCTATAGATCTTCATCTATAGTGAATCATATAATACTTAATTCTTAACTACACATGTCAAATCAAGTCTTGATTTCTACCTTAAAAGTTCTGTAATCCTATTTGAACACCRTATGGAAATGTCTATAGTGATTCTAAAGCAGACCTAGCATGTGAAAGAGCTATATAGGGGGAGAAATTCATATACAGTACAAGTAGTTTTAAATATACTTGTCAGTGAAATAAAGTTGTAATAATGGAATTGAATATTATACTTCTAGAGGACAAGCTTAAGACATAATGAATCAAGTAAAGTGTTGTCTATATATGTCAGAGAAAAATCTTTCAGAAATCAAAAAAGAGAAATACTATCTTTCAGGACTCAGTGCATTGTTAGTGACAGAGTCCGTCTTCCTCCTGTTATCTGGGCCATTTTTTTCCCCTCATTTGACTATATCTGGCTTATAAAGCAGCTTCTTGTTTCTCAGTTGTATCTTGTAATCACCTTCTTTTTGTCCTAAGGCTTTTGTTTTGTCCTAAGAACTGGGCAGCACTCCTTTTATACCTACGCTAACATATTAATATAGCTATCTCATAGATTATGCTGTTCAAGAGAAATAAAACTCTAAAGTAGTAATGCAAACAGTAAGGAACTCTCATGATTAAAGCAGGTGGGCACATTTTTTGAAGTTTTCAGAAGATAATAGAATAATTTGCATTCTGTAGATATTTCTATTGAGAAAAAAAAGTCAGYGGGGAAAATGAAAAAGTAAAAAATAATAAAAAAAAGGAACTGAAAACTTTTATGATTTTCTAAAGTCTTGAGAACAGTACAGATAAAATAATACCTTTTTTTTTTCTTTTCTTTTCTGGAGTATGCAAGCTCCTGTCCGTGTAGCAAAGAAGAAGACACAATTTTAACTTATATATTTAGTCTGAAATTCTATGCTAATCCTTACGTCCTTTGCCCTAGATAGAAGACTCTAAGAATTATCTACATAGTTTATCTGAATGCTGTTGAAATTATGCAACAAAGGAATAGCTAAAGTGTCCTATAATGGATAAAAGAAATTAATTCTTTTCACATTAAATGTCATACTAAAACATCTAGAAATTACCTGAAATGCACTGTATTATTTTAATTTCCAAGTGAAAATGATGTGAAAGGAGAGTACCAGAGGTGTACTTGAACATGCTAGGCTTGTTTAATGTGACAGAAAAAGGTCCAGATAAAAAGAGACATCCAAGAAACATGTGGTGAAGCCTCAGAATAGAGGCACACCATTGCTTTGCTCAGATAGAGAGTGAAGTAATTTAATATGATATCTGCTAGGGAATTGCCAAAAGTTTCAGGCTGGTTAAGGTGAGGCTGCTATGGGCCCCTGTCTCTGGCTCAGCAGCAGTGATGCTGAGTGTGTGTTCCCAAAGGCTGCACACATGTACATGTATACAAACACATGYACACATTGCACATACATGTACACACAGGCCAACACATCACCCATACAGATGCAAACAGGACCTTTGGCCTCATCCTGTTCCCCTCTCTGGATGACCAGGAGGAAGGCATATTAGTGGGACACATATGCTCATAYGTAGATTGCACAACCTCCAGTAGCCAGACTTAGACACTCATCCCATCCAGCAACTGTTCCTGGACCCAAACACTCCCCACAGCTGGACATGTGAGACCCTGAAACTCATGGTCCCCTCCCCTGGCTCCCAAGCTGCTTACTTGACCATCCCTTAGCTAGTCCAGCTTAATATTTTCTAATGGTCACACATTGACACACGCACCCTGACTCTCTTGGCTGGTACCACAGACACGATCAGACCCTTGTGACCTGTGSCCCCCCTCCTGCTGCTATCCTGGAGACCCACGTTCACACCAACCTCAACAGTCACTCACTAAATACCCCATAGTAAGTCTTGTGCCACCCACAATGATCTTACTTGTACCTCATAGTGAGCTGAATTCAATCTCTACAATATATTCTTATATATAATGCTGAATGTTTTGGCATTTCTTCAAGGGAGAAAAAAATTATGACTTTCGAGCAAGAGAAGCCTTTTTTTTTCTTTTTTAGTTCTGGGAAGAGAGAGAAGAGTGGAGCGTGGTGAGAGAAATGAAGTTACAGCCAAGTCACTGAAGTTAGTCAGTCGTTAGGCCAACAGAATTTGTTATCTGAAAGGTAGGAAGTGAGAAATAAGCCATGGCAGGAACCACTTCATTCCTGCCAATATTCCATTAGACCTTTGGAATAACTAGTTCTCACTTAGGCTTCTGCTCAATTACAGAGGGTTCACTCTGGGTACTTTTTGTTTCTTTGAAATGCCTTTTTGCATTTATGTTGTTTTTTTCTCCCATAGAATTCCATGTGATTAAGGAAGAATTTATTAGGTCCCTTTTCTAAAGTGATTGCCTATTTAAAGTTGTTTGGAAACCATAGGGATTTAGGGAAAAAAAAATTGTTTCAGTCTTTAGTGAGAAACTGTGAACGTTATCATTATTATCTGTGTACTGTACATTAGTTTGCCTGACTAAATTATACACTTGTTGCTGTAAGACTTTCACTATAATTGAGAATAAAATCTCTCTTGTATTTGAGGTATTTATGATAATGTTTGTATGCCAAGTGAAGTGAACTCTGAAAGAAAAAAGAAAACAACAAAAAAACTTGGAATCCAGGAATTTGAGGGATCAGTGCATTTATTAAAAACTCTATTTGTGGTTTCTCTTTACTAATTTAACAACTATTTAACAAGTCCTCAGTGGCATTCGTAAAATTAATCATATAGCTATTTTCTTATATTTAAAATAYGGTAATTAAAATATGCAGAGGCTATTTCTTATTCCTTCTGCAGTATAATACTTTCATTTGATTGAAGCTGAACTGCAATTTGGCCTTTATGTTAAAAGGGAGAAACAGGACTACTGGGAGCAAATGGATCAATTAAACAATGTTCTTTTTTAATGAGGGTTACATCATTCTGCCAATGATAAAATCTGTATCCAAGTCTGTCACTAATGATATATGTCACCTTCTTCRCCCCATGATGCTAACCTATCAGGAGGCAACTATCAGCTTTAACTTTTCATTGATCCTTGAATGTTCTTTTTCAGAAGTCAGTAAAAAGGAAGATCAGCTCATTATAAAATACTAACCTCATGATCAGAGGCTATTGAAGACACAGAAATAGGAATATTGAGCTGTAAATGTCATTTGTGATCACTTTTATTTCACCAGCTTCTGTTCCAATTTTCCATTTTCCTTCTAGACAGAAGTTATGTTTCCAAATTACAACCAAGCTTCAAGAGGGTGCTACTGGAGCAAGTACCAGCAAGTCAAGCTTCATGACTGTAGGCTKCTGCTTCCATAGATTCCAGCACAGCATAAAGGACGTAAAGAATCAATTCTACCTATCTAGTTCTGGCAGGAAAGCAGCATTTGCATGACTTACAGGGTTTGTTTACTTTATATAGCTAATTTTAGGCATTTTCACCTATGCCATTAGTGGTTTTTTTTTTTACAAGATTTGGGCTCATTCCTGTAAACACACATAACTAAGGGCTCTGAGGAGCATTTGTAGGTGTAGGAACTCTGGTAACCTTATTGGTGAGAATGGAGCACCCTSAATCCATTGCTCCATAGGGCCATTTAAGGAGAACAATGAGATCATCATCCTTGTCAATGTTTTGGGGAGACAAAGTGTCATACTGATATTTTTCACCAAGAGTCGTGCAAGAGCATCTTACTACATTCTGGGTTGTGCACACGTTTTTATCTTGGGGCTCTTCCCAGATTTCATAAGGCTCCTGGAAATTTAAGTTATGTGTTAGTAGTAAGAGCAGGCTTTTATACATGCATACACATATGTATAGTGTCTTTCTAACAATGTTCTTAACATCTTGTCATCCACCCAACTCTGCCATAATTAATGAACAAATTAATTTACTTTTTTCAATTTCATTAGATTCTTTTCAAAGTACAAGAGTAGCAAGGTAAAAGATACACAGCRGCAGCTATGAAGCTCTCTTGACAAATCCTCAGCATTTATAATGGTCTGCATTGCTAAATATTATTTATAGCAGAGACTTTACAATTTCATTTTTAAAGATAAATGTTTTCAGTACTCTGTTTTGTTCCTGGTCTTGTCACTAGATTTTCTGTTTTTAGAAAAGCCATGTAGTATGTTTTTTTTCTACTACATGTACAAAGAAAGTAAAAATATCATCAAGATCAGTTTTACTTGAAAAAAAAGTTAGAAGAGGTGTTTGAATGAAAAAAAAAAAAAATTCTATACATATCATTATTATATCTGAAGCTGGCTGGCAGAWGTATGCCTGCCCTCTCCCTGGGAAAAAAAAGTACTTCTTATGGCCAAATATATTTCAAAAGGAAACTGGAAAATTAGAAGTTGACAGCATCTGTGGGTCTTTGAACTGTGCAATTTCCACAAATTCATGTATATTCTCACTTGCCTATTGGTTTTGCCTTGAGGATGAGTTTGCTGAGTGCAAAAGGCTGCACTCCAGATTGCCAATATGTTTGCTGAAGTGCAGTTATTRTGGATTTCAGAACATGACAGCACACCAATCAATGCATTTGCTCAAGAAAACCAAAAAAGCGAAATCTGCAATACCTTCACTGAAATACCCTGGGGTTATCTCAAGGGCAATTTTGATCTTTTAAAAGTTTTGAGAAGCTGACTTCCTCTCTAAGAGGTTGTACCAGCAAAGACCTTGCCTTCTCAATGGTAAATAAATGAGAGATCATATGTACCTAATGAAAGTGGATAAGAAAAACTTATGTCTGTGTAGGGAGGACAAGGGTTATGAGTCCCTTTTCTGGGACAAATATTATGATAGTGAAAGGTGACAATACATTAACATCCATTCCTGAGTATTTTTTCTGCTACTCTGGTCCAAAATATCCAAACATGCTGCAAAATACTAAAATAAAGCAGGAGATACAATAAGTTTGTACAGCCTATTTTCCTCACTGTAGTTCAGATACTCATGTCAGCTGAACTAGATATGAATTTAATTYGTATATTTTGAGTTTAAATTGTTCTTTTAATTAGGTTGTTCACTGCACTCATTTTTTTTAGTCTGTCTTCCTACAAACTTWAAAATATGTATTTCAGATAACTAGCCCTACATGAGAACAAGTTGAATACAAGCTGTTCTTTAATATCTATTTTGCATGTCACTTTCCAAATCTTGTTTATGGACAAAGAGAAAGTATATCTTATATGTAAGTAAGGCCAAGTATGACTGAAATCTTAAGAGTTTAAGCATCATTACTCTGGATATCATTGTAACAGAAAAAGGGGGAAAAATGCAGTTGAAATTGTTATATACACACTCATTGGCTGCTGTATTTTTTTCCTAGAATGGCATTCACCCTTCCACGGCCCCCTGTGGACATAGAGTCTGTGGCTGCATGGTGATTTGGCATCTGAAGTTCTTTGAAGGTATATGATGTTCATATGGTTTCTTCGTTCCCATTCAAATTTTCACACAGAGTTACTTTAATGTCTTTCTCCTTTCCCATTATGTGTTAAATCTTTTCATCTTTCCCTTTTATCATTGTTCTGCAACTCTACCTAACATCCATGTTCAATACATGTGGTGCTTTTTAYGTATATTATATACTATTTATTTGTTCTCTTTGTTACCCTAAAACCAGTTTTGTCCAGTCAAGATGTGTATTTCTTTTCATGATGCATGACGAGTTGTTAACGGCCATGGGGTCTCCAGTCTGTTCCACAGCTCTTACCATCCTCATACCTCTACTTCCATACACCACACTCTGCATCTCCACTACTCCAGCCCTCTGCAATCAGCTCAGGCCTGTAATTGYCCAAAATACATCATTGTAGTAAAGTCATAAACATCTCATTCTACCTAGATCTGCTTGTTATAATGTTATAATAACTGCTAGTTATAATAAAGCTATGGCTGTACCACATAAAAATTAGCAAAAGTAAAACAAGCCAGACACAGACATCTATGGAAGGAGCCTATCTTGAAATTCAACCCAAACCCTAAACATTTCYAGGGATCAAGGGGTTATCTTCCTGTTGGTATACCTTCAGATTTCTGTTCAGTAAGACYTACAAAATCCATTGGTGCCCAGATTTCTCTGACAAATTCTGAAGAGCTATGAGTACAGGCAGTATTTTTTTTGGTTGTCTGAGTAAGTTTTACAAACCATCAGTGAAATGTGAATCAGGCTTTTATAATGTTATATGCATGGATAATCTTTATCTTTTTGGAAGAGTTTCTTGCCTACACTACGAGAAAGAAAAAAGAAAAAAAGCTCCAAATCTTCCTCTTGTGATTTTAAGTAGAAAATATTCAGGAAAATACAATACAATGTAGAGCAAATATATTCATGTTAAAGTTGTCCTTGGGATTTTAAYTCTTTTGCATTTCCATACTGTTACCATTTCAAGGTGTTCAATCTTAACATTGTATTAATGTAGGATTGTTGCTTGTTTTCAAATATCTGTTCATTTTTCTCGGAGATAAGCAACTAACTCTAACTGTTGAGATCTTATGAATTACACAAGGTTGGATTGGATCAGATTTTGAATAGAAAATCACTGCATAATAAAGCCTGAGGTTCTTTAGAAAGTAGCATCTGAATGCAAGTGATAGAAATTCACATTACACTTTCAAGAATATTGACTATCATTCCTTTCCCTTGATAGTCTTGAATACAATATTATTAAATTATTATATTGAAATTATATATAATATTGTATAATTTACTGAAATATTATATTTTTATTATTTTTGTAAGCATGATTATATTTCTTAAATGGCATAAGCATCAGTTTRATTTTTTTCCTTGCTTATTGTTATGAAAAATGTATCCTTGCAGCATTTTTGGAACTGTCTATGCTTGAGGCTGTGCCTGCAACTTACAAAGAGTATCAAAGGGAAATGGTGACTGAAATTCAAACTGAACTGAGCTGGAGGGATACAGCACTCTTTTTCAAGTTTATTTTAGATCTTTAAGGCAAGAAGTTTCTTTTCAAAAAAATAGATCAGTCTCACTCATCTCAAATACATGAAACAGCATCTGAGTTTTGCTGGTAAGTTTATTTTCATGTTTCTATTAAAGGTGCAAAGAGCCTGGAAAAGAGAGTGCAAGGAAGTGTTTTTAAAGTCCAAGAAGAACACAAAATCATTTTAAGGTTAAAGTGGAATAAAACCTTTTTTTCCTCTTTTTCTTTTAGTAAAGAAATAATCTTATTAGTTCAGTCATTCTGAGAATTATTTTATTTTAAAAATACAATTTGTAAATTGTTGCAAGATATGAGAGAGAAATGATGAAAATAGAATTTTTCAGCATTATCATTTTGTGCAGATTATTCAGTTAAACATTATGTTTTGTTATCTTGATAATCTGGTTACAGAATAACTCTTCCTTCAATCATACTTTCAGTATTTACATCTACTCTGGTATGTTTACCCTAAAGGGTCAACTGCTTTCTGTTTCAGGAGGTTCAGTTCACATACTGCTGTGAGAAGTAGAGTTTGACCTATATCTATGTATATGCATATATATATATTTRCATATATAAATATATGTAAGTGCACATATACATATATATATATATATACACACATTGTATAGATTGCAACTCCTTTTCTGTCACCTTGATCAGGTGGTTAGATTACATCAAATTGCCTTTCTTTCTCAAACCATCTCTGAATCATGAAATGCTGGGAGACCTCCTTTTTTGACATCTTGCCTTATCTTCCCTAATTATTCATTGATCAGGACCAAAAGAGTTGGTGGAGGTTCTTGAGGAGTTCAAGCTGGTCAACTCTGGCCTCTTTCTTTTTACTGATGCTGCTCTTTCTCCCTTTCTTTGCTTGACAGTTTGGAAGTTCATGGATTTCTTTCCCATCTTGGTAATTTTTATACATACTTGTTTTTAAGATATATTTATTTTGTGCAGAAAATGTTCATATGAAACTATTACAAAATTCTTCTCCTGAAAATATTTASATAAATTTCCACTGCACTGTACTACTTGGTTAACCAGTTAATACTTAAATAAAGATGAAATTTGACTATTTTTGATCTACCTACTCTTCAGATAATTTATTATGCTATTATGATTTGAACAAATAGAGGCACCAGATCCAGACCTGATGTCACAGCCTTCATTTACTTCCTTTGTAAGAAATCTTGTTGRKATTGTTTGAGCTAAATTTGACCTGWTTTTACTCCATTTTCAGTCCTTAGCAATATGTGGGCTGCTCAAAAARGGATTTTCTGAGTTAATATAGCTCTCTTGTTCTGTCAAAATAATATTAGGACTGGATGGATTTTGTGTGTAAATTTGTTGAATAACTGTTGAGACCAGTCTTCATTCAGAAGCATTATATCYAAGTCTTTTCTTTTTGCATATTCACTGTAAAGACTACTTGGTACTGACACTGAAGAAGTATCTTTGAAGTTCTGCCACTACTCTATGAACAGTATTTTTTTTTATTTTGATTGCTATGAACTATAGCTATCAGAACTTACATATAATAAGAACTTATATATCTGCAGGATATAGTGGAGATCTAGATCTAGGGATCTAGTTAGTGGGAATAAAATAAACATAWCTGTAAAGCTCACATGCATCTATCTGTGTTACTTTTCAAATAAGTACTATGTGTATGTAAAAAAGATTATTGTTTTTGAAGGGCCAGGAAATGGGARAGAAAACGGACATATATAAAGCAGYAGCAATAAATTCATTAGAAGAAATTAGAGAAGACAGCAACAAGGTACTCTTGTTATCCTACAGATGCAACAAAATAAACTATATATGTTCCCGCTGCTTCAGTATTTTTTGACGTATCAGATTATATGYCCAAAACAGGCCTCTATAGTGATATTATATCAAGCTATTGCATATGATAAAATATCAYTATTAATCAAGATCACTATCAGTATCAATCCTCATGACAAAAAAAAAATCTATATATGTAAAAAGGGTTTATACTTTAAAATTTTCTAACTTCATTATRTTGATAAAATTTGAAGTATGTTTAGAACATATTTTTTACATTTTTATCATGTAAAATAATTTTGCAGAGCTGATATTTCAGGTCCTGCTAGTGCAAAAAGCCTTCTGAGAGTTGATGTGTTATGCATTGCYTCCAAGTAATTTTTATGACATTCACAAGAAAGCTGACATACTTTCAGCAATTTTTGCATTATTTTTTAGAAGCGGCAGTTCCAAAAAAAACAGCAGTAGAATCCACATTAAATACTTTGCTTTCTGGTTCCAACCAACACAAGAAAGAGTTTTCCCTGCCAATCTACAGAATTCTTGTCTGTGAGAATCTATATTTTATAGAAAAAGCATCTGTGCCACTATCTGACAGGAATACTAAAGTGATAGGATGCAAAATGGAAGAAAAATCTGAGCCTTTTGTTTCAAGTATTCCTCAAGGAAAACTGTTTTTCTATAGAGCAAGCCAGCTATCCTTACACATTTGTTTTTTTTCATAGAAATAGTGTAAACAAAAGAAATATTTTTTTTTTCTATAGAGGACATAGTTCTTCAAGGCAGCTGAAAGCAGCAGAGAATGCACTTAGTCCACTCTTGAAGATAGCAAAGGCTTGACTCTGCTTGCCCCTTATGAGTTAAAATTACTTTTACAGTGGTAGGCTGAGAGGAGATCCCTTATCTCAACTCAAAACTGTCACTCTAAAAATAACTAGAGGGCCAAGCTAAAACCATGTCCTCATGTATGCTTGAGAGGGTGATTCAGAACTTCTGAATCTGGAAAAAAGGTGCTATAATGCCATGTTGCTATCATTTAGAGGATGGACATGCATTTGAGTCAGTGAGAGTTCTGGTGGACTAAAGCTTTTGATGTCTTGACATTGAGTAGCACCTGGTTATTCCTCATTGCACTGTCCTTGCCCGTGGTTGCAATTGACTGCTGTATAGCTAAGGGACATAAAATGCTCTACCCTCACAATTCAGTTGATGGATTTCTACCCTAATATTAAACCTAGTCTGATGATTTAAACATTCTGCTGAGTTACTGTCTATATTCTCTTTAGGTCCCTTATTTTTCTATCAGCTTGAGTGGAATTGTCACAGCAAAGAATTTAGCCCATGCAATTCTAATGTGGGAGTCTGCTGAGTAAGTGTAATGGCTGCAGTTCTGTACTGGCAACATGTAGCATTAAAATATATGCTAAATAAGGCATAGCCTAGTAGCTTACTATTCAAGCCCCTAGGCTCCCTCCTGCTGAGRGATATCCTACCTCCTGCAGGTTCAGTAATGCAACACATTGCACTCTAATTTAAATAACGTCAAAAAGATTAAGTGCTACCAAAACCTATGAAGATAATTAATGCATAGTTGTTAGCTTGTCTAGCTATACTTACTCTCGTGTCATTTTTAACAACTTTTATCAGTAATTGATTTGACTTTCATTTACACTTCTCTCTGCTTAAGCTGTTTATACATCTAAGCTGTCAGTTGAATGAACACACAATCATAGAGCTATAAGCAATTATAAAAATCACTTAACCAGTAAAATTACAGTATGAGTTTCTTTCCCTAATTGTCAGGTTGTATTTTGAATTGAGCAGGGGATACATTCAGTTAAAGATCTTTCAGACAGCAACATTAGTGTAGAGAGCCTTCCCACTTCTGTGGAGGTCTCTGAACACAGTCATGGGCTCTGGGAAGCAAAATCTGGGATAACTTTATTAATGATGAAGAAAAAGCTTTTCTGAAAGAACTGAATCACTCTTCAGTTGAGAAATGATCATGCTGTAATTCTCAGATTGCTTCAGTTTTCTTTGAGGGATACTAGAGACAGTATTTTAGTAGAGATCTCAGGAATCTGTGATTTACACAATGTAAATTTAAGTTTTGATGGGACTGGTCTAATTGGAAAGGCCTATAAGTCCATGAAGTCCATTATTCTTCTTCAACACTTTGTGAAGATCTCTCTCTCTTTTGCTAGAAAAAGGCCTATAAGAGTTCTAAGGATTTGTGTTTCCCGTTTGTTCAGCTGTTCTTTATGATTCTTAAGCTACAGCTTTTTTTTTTTACTTTTTTTTTTTCTCCTATAGAAAGCAAAGACTAAGTCTTCAGAAATATATTGGAAACAAATGTTTTGTTTTGTTTTGTTTTGTTTTGTTTTATCTTTGAAAGCAGCAGGATTCAATGGATTTGGCTAAAATAAAATCAGCCCCACAGCAGCACAAGAAAATAGTTTGCCACTAGGTTGGAAATAGATATGATTTTCTTCTTTTTTTCTGGAGTAAACAGTAGCACAAAGAAATAAATTCTCTTATTGTATTGTTTTTTTCTTTTTTCTCTACATTATATAGGAATAAAATTATGTTTTCAATATCAAGAAGCTTGCTGCATTTAGTTCTCTGGATTTTTCCTCAATCCTTTTCAAAACCAACTATAATCTCTGAATATCTCATGCAAACCATCTCTGTCCCATACCTGATGTGCCTAGTAAGCTTTCCTGAAGGCCTTTTCATTTACAATGAAATAACTTGTTACTGAAACAGCTTTCTTTCAACATCACTTCTATTTATTTGACTGTCACCAAGGTATTCTTTCTGTATTTGTCCAAAGGGCTAAGCCAAGCTAAACCAAACCAAARCAAGGGTACAAAACTTTCTGTAAAGGCAAAAACTTAGAATAAGGTTCAGTAAACATGTTTTTATTATATTCATTGAAAACAGAAGTGACTTAAATTGATAGTGTGTGAAAATTAAAATGAAGATAATTTCTAATTGTTATCTAGTTCTTTTTATTACTTTCAATGTTTTATTTCTTCTGTAATTTGCTAAAAACTTTCATTTTCTGATTGTTATTTTTACAATGTTTTCTTATAAAATTTCCATTTTTCCTTTCTCTCCTCATTTTTTCCCCTTTTGTTTATATTAACAAAATCCTATCTTTGCTAACTTTACTTCAAGGTTATCACAATGTGAAGTCAGGTGGTTTCATTTTCCTTGCAGGAAGGCTAATTATAGCTTCAGCGATCTTCTCACCTTGCATACACAAATATTGAACTCTACTGAACAGGAGAAATTTGGTCCAATAAGTAAATTAATAATTGCTGTTTCTATTGTTCTTGTGATTGAGCTCATGGGAAAAGGCCACCTCCAAGTGAAACACACATTTTTAATGATAATTATAAAAGGAGGTCTAGAARAATTAAGAATAAGCCAAATATGGTAGGTAGTTCCATTCTATGGTTTTGAATGATTCCAATGCTTTTTAGTTATTGAACCTGAAGTGATTAATTCATGGCAATGATTATAGAGAGATCAACTGTCTCTTCTTAATTAAAGTTATATTAAGAGTTCCATTACAAGCCTATTTTCTATCTGTGTTTTAACTTTGAAGATGTTTTTTCTTTAATTATTTCTTAAGATGARCTTTTAAAGTGAATTAAAATTATCCTAAAAAATGAGGAAAATTAATCAACTTTTTCTCCAGGGAGTGATTCAGAATGACTCTTCTTAAATAGATTCCAGCCAGGGTTATTCTTTTTTTCTTGCAAGCACTACTTGATACTCTACTTGTATAGCCATACAAATGAGTCATTTTTCACACAGTTCAAGGTAAGAGAAGTAAGAGAGCATCACCTAATAAGGGTTAAATTGATAAAGTTTGTGAAAACAGAAGTTGTTTTTCTAAAAATTTMTTTTAATCACCATTTCATGTATGCTGCATATATTTCTCCTTTCTAGAGTTGCAAACTTTCTGCATTGTTAGATTCTCAGAATAATAATATTTCCATAAGCTTAGCTGTCTCAGTTCGTGTAGGAATTCAGAGATTAGGGTTACTCAGTGCTGAGAAAATCATGTATTAGCATGACTGAGGCAGAGCACAGAGATAGATCTTGAGACTTATTGACAAGCCTGTGTTGGCTAACAAGGCCAGTCTCCTTCCAGAATTTAATTTTGAGGAAGAAAATACTGATATAACATGCTTAGAAAATTTTCATTTTGTGTGTTTCTATAATGTCTCATTTCCCAGAGCTGCAGTTGAAGCTCAGAGTTCAGAGAGCTCAGATTTACCTGAACTTCAGAGGACTGCTAGCTTGAAATGTGAAGAAAATAAAAGACTTTATTTTAAGTGTACTTAAATATGAACATCTGTGCATAATTGTGAAAGGGTTTTTTTTTCTATGTGCAAATCATCTAAAGTTTCAAAATTATGCTTATGATTTTAAGTCATATTTCTTTCTCATCAGTGACAGAATGTTTCTTGCAGGTGTTTCTAAGATGTAGGAACATCCCTATTATACTCGTTATATCCTTTGTGATATATGATGAATCTTCAGGAAGATTTCTTTGAATGGCTTTCATGTCAACCACAAATAACTAGTATGTTAGCAAATGGAAAGATGAGATTTTGAAGTTATTTGAAAACAGAGTTCATACCGAACTTCTAATTGTACAGTTAAAATGCATGATACTCTGAAGTGAAGTTGTTATAGTGCACAAAAATTCAGCCTTAAAATTAAAATTAAAATTAATGAAAAATTTGTCCATGTGAACTATTCAAAGAGAAAATGTGTTATGAAAACTATGTCTGATTAAGAAAATCAGATCAGCTGTTGCATTGAGATCAAATTATTCTACAAAAACACAATTAGGYTCTTTATCATTAATTATACATGCAYCTATGTATATATGTGTGTGTATATGTGTAGATGTATCTACAATGTTTATTGATTCCTGTTGAAGCTGTTTCAGTGCAAATGAGGAACTTTGCTCTATATCATGGGAAATAGCTGCATTTTTAAAAATTGATTCCCAGTGTATTTATTGATTGATTGAATTATTGATCATATTRTTTTTCCTGAAAGCATAAAGAATACAAACTTAAAATATTAAGAGGTGGATTTAGCTTGACGTTACTTCCAGGAGATATATGAGCAGTTCAGAAGAGAAAATGATTCTCTGTACACTTTTTTAAACTTAGTTGTTCAGGTACTCATTTTTTTCCAAAACACAGCTGCCTCAAAATGACTTTTATAATGCAAAGTAGATACATTGTTAAATATATCAAATTCAAAAATGTTCCTATCACATTTATATGAATGGAGATTCATGTTTTGTTTTGTTCTTTTTTTTTTTCTTTCGATCATAAGAAATATTTGTTATCTGGCCAAGATTAGAAAAATACAGAAATTTCAGGGAACAACTCAAAAATGATATCTCAGTCCTTTAAATACAAATATATGTAGGATAGCATCTTTGATTTTTATTTAAATCTGTGTTATTAGTCCTTATTTAAAACTATCTTTATGAGAGCATTATTCTGAGCTAGGCTTCACTTTAACTAAGCTTTATAACTGTTTTATGAATGCTAGAAGGCCTGAGTCCTTATTCAGAAACATTACAATTGCATATATATATATATATATATAAAATAAAATTCTGAATTTGCTCTTCAAATTCTGAGTTTTTGTCATTACGGTCTTTTTATGCCATTTGTATTATGGTCTTGTATTTGTTTGCCTCACATTCTTACATTCATGGAATTTTAAAAGGAACAGGATAGCAAAAGATAAAGTCATTGATTTCTCTAATCTGATGGTGCTAAACTTGTTGCCATTTCAAAAGAGCATAGAGCTTCATGTATATTTGATTGCTGCTTTTGAGCAGTGGRGCACTGCAGGAATGTGTGAGTTCTTATTTCACCTCTGTGTTGCCAAGTGATCCCTCTGTGCTAAGTTGCTGGCTTAGAAAGAAGACCGTTCTCCAAGTGCATAAACAGGAAATGGCTTTTTGTAAGGAGATATGCCAAACATTATTTGCCTTTTATCGACATTTCTCTTCCTGCAGCTTCTTTCMAGAAAGGTCATTCATCCTGTTTCTTCTATTGATGATTCAAATTACACCTAGCGTTGTGAATAAAAATGCAATGCTATTAACACCCCATAGTGCTAACYTTTATTTTAATGAAATATTCATTCAGAGAAATAGGCAGCAAGCTGTTAAGAGTAGCGGCTGATATGTTAGGGTAGTTGAAGTTAAAGGGASAAGAATAGACTGCTGAATGTGGCAGCTTTCAACTGTTCATTATCTTTTGGGGATTTAAGTGGATTTAAATATTAAATGATTCTTAGGGAGCCTCTTGGCAGACAGTTTAATCATTTACTCTATCATTAATTGTCTTTAAATATTAAGGGGTTTTTTAGAGTTTAAGCTCTTTGGGACAAGGACTCCATGTATTCCACCATATAGTTCAGCACAGTAAGCACTTGCACATTTTTCAGCCTGAGCACTTCCATAAAGTGACCATTAATTAAAATTGATATTTAGCTTTCCTTGAGTCTTTTAATAATCTAACAACTTTACTTTCTGATGACCAAAGCATTATATTGCTAATTATTWTATCTGGGAAAAAAGTCCATGTTCTCATCTTATGTAACGAATGATGTCAATGTTATTTGTCAAAATTGTGATCACTGAATATGCAATGGGATACAGGTGGGAAAACAAGAATTGAGGATGTGTGTGTCCGACAAAGGCAAACAGGGAGTTCTCAAGTGAAAATGCGATAAAAAAGTGGAAAAAGTAGCTTTAGGCYGACAAATTCTTGAGAGAGTGTTTGCAAAAATAAAAGTACTTCTCTGTCCAAGATAACACTTGTTCATGCTGTGTTCCCCTAAAGACCCGAGTTCTGCAATACCTTTTCTGTAGTAAACAACTATACAACCAACACCAGTTGTTTGGTACTTCARCTGTGGTTGAGGTAAGAATGTTTTATGTTATAGCTGTTAAGCACAACTGAAACCTAATGCCTTCAAAGGAGTAATAATAAATATTGTCCGTAAGAAAACAAGTATTTTTTTCAAGGATGATCTTGGAGGTGTGAAGTGGATCATTTGTGATGACACAAGACTAAATTTGTTCTAAGTGAATGTAAAATTTTCCTGTAGTTTCCTATTTATGTATCAACACCTTTTCCAACTGCTTTCCAGGAAGATGGTAGGATAGAATTCAAAAGTGTTTGGTTATATGCATTGAAACTTTATTCTTGAAATTATTTTTTTTAATCTCCACAATAAAGATACTTCACAGTTAAGAGTATTATATTCTACTGAACAGAACTAAATGCCCTGCTACTTTGCCTGTGCTGTCTAAATTCCTGTGCTGATTTTGCCTCATAGAGTGTGCAGAACAATGGACCATTCTCTGTGTTTAATGCATAATAAACACTGATGTTCACAGAATCACAGAATCACAGAATGGTTGAGGTTGGAAGGGACCTCGAGAGATCATCTAGTCCAATCCCCCCTGCTCAAGCACAGACCCCTAGGGCACGTGGCACAGGGTGGCATCCAGCTGGGTTTGGAARATCTCCAGAGACGGAGACTCCACACTCCACTGGGCAACCTGTTCCAGTGCTCTGTCACCCTCACAGGAAATAAGTTCTTCCTCACATGGACATGAAACTGCCTGGTTTTCAACTTGTACTCATTACCTCTTGTTCTTTCACTGGCCACTACCAAGAAGCATTTGTCCCCCTCTTCCCTACATTCACCCCTCAGGTACTTATAATATTAATCAGATCTCCTCTCAGTCTTCTCCAGGCTGAATAGGCCCAGCCCAATCTTTCCTCATAAGATAGATGCTCCACTCCCTTAATCATCTTCATTGCTCCTTGTTGGACCCTCTCTCCACGTCCCTCCTGTACTGGGGAGCCCAGACCTGCTACCAATACTCCAGGTGTGGCCTTACCAGGGCTGAGTAGAGGGGCAGGATCACCTCCCTTGACCTGCTGGCAATGCTGCTYCTCATGAAGGTTAGGATCCCATTGGCCTTCTTGGCCAGGAGGGCACGTTGCTGCCTCATGGTTAACTTGTTAAGCAGGACTCCCAAATCCCTCTCCATGGAGCTGCTTTTCAGCAGGTCAGCCTTCAACGTACTCCATRTAACCTTTCTACTTCTCAGTTTATAGGAGGAAAAAATCCCAATATGGGAACCTTCAGATTTTTCAGTCTGGATTTCTTCTTCTACATAAGTGTAAATCTCCCTGACATATTAGATAGTGCAACTTTATGCCTATTTCTCCTTTAAACTGGACTTGTATTAATATTTCCTACACAGATCTAGTGATGAATGACATTTTCTTCCCTGCAAACATTTCAAGTAAGATGCTTTTTCTTTCATTTTCATAGGGTTCTGTTTCTTTTATATACAAATAAAAACAAAGGTCACTAAGAGCACAAGCTCTTCATTGCAAGTACTATTAAAAATATCCTTTTCCACTGAGAAAAAGCAATGATAGATTTTTTTTTTTTTTTAATCAGTTCAATTAATGGCCCTACTCAGTTCTGTTTTATATTAGTACAATCACAGCAGTGTAGTAGTTGGCCCTTAATTTTTATAAGGCTTAATTTTTCCTTAAGCCGCAGGATCTGGGCTCTCTCTCTCTYGCTTTCTCTCTTTGGGCACTTTCTCGCTCTCATATAAAAATAAAGTCACATAAATATATCATAACTCTTTAGTCTACTTCAATCATTTGTGGGTTTTTTTTTGTTATTTTCTGCACCAAATAAACAAAAAATACTAAATCTGATTATAGATGATAGACTCWCACACAGGCACAACACCTTGTTGTTGAAACACAGCTATTCCTGTAGATGCACAATGCAATTTCTCACTTTCTGGGAAAACAGTGAAAATAGTCATGAATACATTGTGCCCATGAATAGAGAAAAAAACAACAAAAGAGATTACATGGAAATACTGTGTACAAAGTGCAATGTGCCAATCAGTATATGAGACACTTCATATAGTGACTATTTCATCTAATGTTAGAAGCCTTMACAAAAACAAAAACAAACAAAAAAGCAYTGTTTTTTCACTAGTTATTAGGATATTGTGAATGTTAGCTTCCCTTCAGTTTCTTATCAAAGATTCACCTTTCTAGAGATAGGCGAACCTTAGCTGAAATGCAGCGCATTGAGATATGAGGATTTCCAAACTTGTGTGTTTTTAATGATCTTTCTCTTTCTTATATATACACCTCTTTCACTTCCTCTCTTCTTTTCCACTGTAAAAGTATAAAGCCACTGAATATTTAGAGTAAATTAACAATTGATATTAAAGACACTTTAAAAGTACTATTAGCTCCACAAATTCAATTTATGATATAAGCAGTCACTCTATATCTCTTGTGAGTTTTGGAAGGAAATCCTAAAAATGCCTGAAAATACAAGTCTCTGTGTGCAGCACATTGATATAAAAGTAAATCCACTGCAGGATATCTGAATACAGTATTTAATTGAGGAATCTTGCATATAGATTTCTTTCTGATCCACCTTTAACTCAAATATAACTGTGGTTAATAAGTTAATCATCAATGAACGTTTATGAAGAGAGGGTTCACATAGTTTCTACAAATATATATGTTACTCTTTTGTTATCCTTTTTTTTTGATCATGAAAAGAGTGGGATTCTCTAATTCAGCTTCTTGAGCTCAGCTGAAGATAAATTAGGAACTCAATTGATCAGCATTAGCTGAAGAACAGCAAAAAAAAAAAAAAAAGTCATGGGCACAGACTGTAATTTGAAAAGTTTACATTTACCAGCCGTTTCCAGATTAATTTCTCCTACCTCTTAACTATTAGCAATTGTTTCAAATGACAAATATTCTACAACATACCAAAAAAAAGTCTCAATTTTATAACTTTCCATATGATAGCATTCACTGGAAAGATAATGATGGTTTCTCTAAAACTCAGCAGAAGTTTAGATAACGACATATGAGTGTCTGTTCACCAAATGACATTTAAATAACATCAAGCTGTTCTCTATGAGGTTTGTTCTGCATGCTTTCCTATCATCATTAGAAATAGATCACCCTTTAAAACTAATATTGTAGATAGACATACACTGCACTTTAACGGCACAGCTATTTTAGGTTCAGAGATATAATGTAAGAATTGCAATATAGCAGAGAAAGTACATTTTTAAAAGATGTTTCAGTCCATTAACTACTACTTACTTATAGAAAATTATTGAAATGTCTTAAAAATTTCAACCAATGTTAATAACTGGACATTTTAGATGCTCGATTTGTATTTCACTATTACTTTTTTGTGCCTATAGTACCTTTAAATCAGTGTTTTATTACAAAACACTTACTTATACCTCACCTTATCTCTTTTCTATCAATGAAATTATTAYAGAGAACAAAAACAAATGAAAAACTCAGAAGAATGTAAAAATATACTCTATATGAAGATATATATAAAATGAAAGTTGGAGAAATAATGGTAATAGGGCTTTCCTTGCATAGTGAAACTAAGATTTGAATTGATTGTTCATAAGCTGCTAAGTAGTAAGTATGGGATGAAAAACTCCTGTTGCTTGTTAAGCAACAAGCATATCTTTGGATGAGTTTAGTAAAATCTGAAAAAAATGGCTATTACATGGACACCACAACACGATTAATTCAGCACAATTGGCCCTGTTCGTACTTCAATTAGCTGTTGCCTATTCATCTTTCTTATCTCATTAGAAAAAAAGTCACTGAAAATGTTTCAGATGAGAGAAGGGTGTTGCAGTTTGAAAGTGGTGGTGGTGGTGGTGGGGAAGGAGATATAACAAATACTGGTTTAGACTCTGACAGTATCTGATTCAACTAAAATCTGTCGACCATAGCTCTGATCACCTTCAAAAAAGTCCAGTTCACGAATATCCTGATTTATTCAAATGCAACATTCACAAAGCAGGTTTTGGATGTCAGTCCAGGAAATTCTCTACTACAGCATGGGATTTTTTAGCTAGCTTTGATGTACAAATATGCAATCACCATTCACCCTAGGAGATGASACAGGATTCTCAGTCTCAAGTCTCCTCAGGCAGTGGATGCCTGAGGGAAGGAAAAGGGGATCAGTTGGTTAACTGATCCCAGAAGTTACGATAGAATCTTCTCTCCAACTTCTTTCCTCTTTAGTTCACCTTTATATATATATTTTTTTTTTTTTCATTTTGCATTTTGGTGGAGCTTGAGTGACTGTAATCATACTTACTATTGTTGTTGATTGGAGAAAAAGTTTCTTGCTGTCATTCAAAGGTGCAGTCAATGGAAAATCTAGAGCACATGATCAGTGAGGAGTGGTTCAATCTTGGAAGCGGGTAACTTTTGGAATGGAGGTGTGTGTTGGCATTAAAATGAGCTTATAATGAGCAAAGTTCATCCAAAAGCAGTGATTTGCCACCCTTATTGGCTCAGCAGCGGACATCTTATCGTGTATCTCCCACAGGGCAGCTGCTGTGTGGCTCATCAGCGGCCCAGCACAGGGAGTGCGACAGAGTTTGGCCGCGGTGTCTTCACCCCGCTCCACCCTCCATTACTCCTCTTTGCAGCTGTGAGGAGGGCAGGTTGTGCTGCCCAGGGAACCATGGAGGAGCAGAGTCCATKCATACCAACATCCTGGAGTAGCAACTGGAGTAGCAACCATATATATATAATATATATGGTCCAGACAGACTGTCCCCCTATCCCCCCTATCCCAGCTTGTATCCAGCAGGTCCATCCAGGATTCCTTGTGACCATGGGCAACAAGGAGCACTACCTTGTAAGTCCTACTCGCCTTTCAGAGCTCTTCATTTGTTGATGGTATACGGGTTTTGCTTATGTCTTCTTGTACACTTCAAGAGCTGACAATAACTACTCTCACATCACCTATCTGTGAGTTATTAGGTCTTAGATGTGAGCTTGACCATCCTGAAAAGCWCAGAGATATGTGCAAGCGTTTAATCAATACTTATAACCCTTCTCCTGCTGCTGGTCCCTTCCAGTGCTTCCACGCATACTCGTTCATCCATCCCCCTTGATTCCACATTCAGAACAATGCTATTCTATACAGAATAGTTTTGTYGTATGTCAGAGGATGTTCAGAGGATGTCTGTGAAGAAGAAAATACCATGGATATCATCACCAGAACTTTCACAATAAATTCACCACCAGATGTATTGTAAACTGTCCAACTGTGAGCGAGTGTCACCTTTTTTTTTCTTTTTTTTCCTAATTTCAGTCAGTATTCATTTGTTTTGACTTTTGGATAATATTATAATTCAGAAGTTATTTGTGCAAAAACTGAATTGGATAGAATAAATGAGGGCTGATATTTAGACAATGATTTATTAGCCTTTTCTAGATTTCTGAGAGCAGATTTCAAATAGATTTGTTGTTCATATACATAGCAGAACCTCTTTTATGGAGAACCAAAGTAAAATAAAATTAACCTGTAAGCTTCAGTGGCACTACTCAATCTTTGCCTAAGATGTTTTCACCATCCCCAGGAGTTTACATTAAAGTATGCTTGATAAGATTGGCATTGTTTATTATTTATGTCTTGAGACACAATCAAGAATGTTCAGCCTGCATGAGATGCCCTGAAAACAAATAGCTGCTTAAGACCATTACACATTTTATAATATGTATAAGTATGTAAAAGAGTCAATGTAATAAGTGAGAAGAATGAAGAAACGGAAGTTATAGTGCAGCAATAAATGCACTTTTTATCTTTTTGGTGCAGATGAACAGCAGAAAGAACAACAGAAGAAAGGCATGCCCTTTCTTCCCACTTACACTTTTCRTCCCAAAGGGAAAAAACACTAAAACTGAAGCTATGATGTGCTCTGGATAGACTCTGTCTGCACTACAGAGGCCTTTTCCCATGATTTTTAAGCATGAACAGAATGGCTTCTGTAATTAAATGTGAGCAAAACATGTAAAATATATGTGAATATGGTCTCTATTAAATGTTTTTATTAACAACACTGCATTTGGATTTAAAAAATTGGACATCTGACAATTTCAACAGTCCCCATGAGATATGAGGTGAAGAATAAGATTTCCTTTTAATGTGTCCTTTTCATGTATGTCATGCATAAAATAAAATATGCTGCATTCTGATAGCTAATAAACATATATGTGCCATCTAAAATGCATTTGTGCTTTGATAAGTAGCACTAGTTTTGACAATGTTAACTTATGAGCAAAGGTGTTTACCTACAATTGGAAATAACAGATATTTTGAGGAAATGGAGGAGGAGAGATGAAAGTTTTCTTTATTAAGAATACATTTTTGAATACTCTTAATACTTTTTTTACAATTTACATTAGATGAGTTGGAAGTAGGAAGAATCTTTGGAAAAATCAGTGCTTGTAGTTGATATTTTTCCACTTATTACAGTACCACTCACTCAGCCTAGGGATTATACTTGATATAGTGTTTATTCTTTATTTCTCCTCAACATGGTTTGAAATCAAATCAATTTGGTGCACTCTTGATTTTTTTAGGTATATTTTATTACTACAAATAATTACYTTTTAAGAAAGTTCCTCAAGAATCTCTGTTAACTCCAGAATAGTTGGATACAAAGTGTAAATAGTTATATGTAGTGCAGCAGACATTGAAATCAGCAAACTAATTTTCTGTTATCTAGGGTTAATGGAATCATTATATGCAATGAAAATACAAATTTTTTTGAACTAAACTGTCATAAAGAAGAATATGCTTCTGTGTATACACATTTCAGCTATCTTGCCTCTATTAGAGTAACACCTAGAATTTGAATAAATATAGGAGCTTATGGATATGCTATCCTTTTTCATATCAAGAATACATAAGCCAAAAGAATAATTTCATGGCATTTTTATTCATGGGGAGGAAAAAAAAAAAAACCCAGCTATTATTCCAGATGAATGTTTAAGTAAAATTGAAAAACATTCCTTCTATTCTTCTTAGAATAATATGTAAAAGTAGTACTAAAAATGGAAGTATTCATTGTGACATTTCTATATTCAGCTGTTATTTTCTTTTCCGCCTCCTGGAGGATTTTGGTATTGGATCTGATCCCATGCTTGTTGAAATCAACAGGAGTCTTTTTACTGAYTTTAACAGAACAAGAGTAGGCCTGTGGTAGTCAGAGTGGCTTGAGTAATTACAAAAAATTGCTTTGCATATCCCAGTGGAATGCACTGCACTTTAGTTCTGCTCTGTGCCCCGTGAACAGACTACTTTGTTAAAAATTAGACTTTTGCCAAAAGCAATTCAGCTATAACAATAATAGGGCATATGCTTGACTTTTCTAAATATATGCAAGGAGACTGTTTGTAACTTAATTACCTTATTTTGTTATGTTTCCCTTTCTCAGTCTTTGTAGACTTGGCAAGAGCTCAAGAGTTTCGTTGGCTTTCTATCAGCATTCTGAAAGTCCATGCTTTGTCCTCATTCAAGGCATGACTGTTATTCCACTACCATTGCAGTCTCATATGTGCAATTTACTGACCTCACTCTGTAAATGTTTTCTGTCTGACCTTAATGTAATCCTGAAATTTTTTTCTAATGAGACTAGGCTGAGAGATCAGTGATGCCCAGTGGGAAAATTACACAGATTGAGTATAATGTTTGCTCTGAAATTAGTCACAGCGATGACATAATTGCCAAAATACCCCTACCACTAGGGAATTAGCAGCAGGGTAATTCTTGTTGTTTTGGTAAAAGACACAAAATGAATGTGCTGTTTTGTTCTTTCGGTTTACAGTCCTGGTTATTTTTATTGGTCTGAGTGTGGAATGGTACCAGCATACTATGTAGAACCTCAACAGGCAAATCAATTCTAGATTCTAAACTTGGTTGAAAATTTGATAAAAATTGGGTGTGCCTACACACATAAATGGAAGCATGTCCACTGCCCTGCCTATGTTGGCCAATATATTGTATGAGTTCCAGACTAAACTGTTATCTAGAACAGAGTGTTTTGATACATCTGTCACTGTCCTGAGAATTCCCATGAAGCCTGAATTTGATTTTGATCCTGAAGGACCCTGTTTCAGCCCAGCCCAGGGCTCTGAGTCATACTGTATCATCTCCAACCTTGTTTTCTGCATGAAACCCATGCACTTAAGCGTTAGTCTTGTCTCTGGGCCCTTGTATGGGACCCTGCTTCTTTGAACTGGAGACCTGGGAGATCTGGAGACCTGACTCATTGCTGACCATGCTTGGGGCTATCCGTGGCCTCTGATGCCAGCTCAGGTACTAYAGGGCTGTTTGGGGTCAGTGCTGCCTTCACTGGCGTCCTTCCTGTCTTTTCTCCTCTTGTTCAGGAGCTCTGCACTCACCACTCTCTAATGCTTTGAGTGTGTACTTTGAGGTATGTGAGATACTCATCCCTCTCACATTACAAAGCTTCACTTGTCTCCCTACTTTAGAATTAATTATATATGAAACGATGCTGGGAAATAAAAGCAATCCTAGAAGCAGGAACAAATACCCAGTAAGAGCTCAACACAGTTGAGGGCACTAACTAAGCTACAGCATAACCTTCTACTTGTCCTCTTTTTTATTATTATTATTTTTCCAGTGGCTATTTTTCCTCTGTGTCATCCACAACTTCAGTAGCTAATGTACACAAGGCTTCTGTGTAAATAGTCTGGAACTTCCTGTTTAAGGTATCCATTTCAAAGGCTGTGCCTCTGAACTCCTTTAKCTTGGGAAAGGACTTCAGTTCTCAAGCTGTTGTCACTGTCATTTTGCTCACCCTAACAGGGCTGCTTTATAGGGAAAGAGAAGGTAATGTTTATTTCTTTGCTAGAAGGAAAAAAAAGAAAAAAGAAAAAAAAAAGATTAATATTAGGAGAAGGTTTGGGGCTGCATATGCCACATACAAAGCGGCACCAGTCACTTTACCACCATTTATAGCAAACCATCAGTGTTTTTTTTCCTGGATAGCTGTTGTTTCTGACTTTAGATTGGCTTTTGCTTAGTATGATGGTTGTTTTGGATTACCATTTTGAAGACTATAAATTTTCTTGAGCCTTTAACATTTTGGGGGGGCTAACTCAGAGCCCTGCATTTCACATTTGGCATTTATCCACWCATTGATATTACTAAAATGTTTATTGATGTTGGTTTTGCTCATTTTTTTTAAAATCTGTTGTAATCTATAAAGACTCATTTTAAAATTTAAAATTAACTGCATGTAATTTGTAACTAGTGGTGAGGCTACATTTATAAAAGGCAATTGGAATTATGAAAATTTACATGTCAAAGACTGTGAACTGCTAAGAGCTAAAGAATTTGGGGAAATCACATGGCATAAGCAGTTAAGTACACAGGATTGGAAAATTCCAGGCCTCTTAATGAATGTAATTAGCAAAAAACACTTCCRCAGCCTGTTAAAACTTGGAATAAGCTTTTCTGTTTCAAATTTACTTGCCTGTGGRATAAACCTAACCATTGGAGAATGTTCTTTGTAATGACTGTAAATATGAATATTTCAATATTTAATATTGAATGTAGTTACATTAAATACTAAAAATCCCATAGAAGGATAAAACTTTTGTGTATGTTAAAATAAAAAGCAGAGGCAATGGCAATTCAGATAGGATGTGAGTTTTGAAGTCTTTCTGTGCACCAAGAAACACTTAAGTTTGGCAGTTTGACAGTGTAGAAGTACTCCAAATTGAAAAAAAAAAAAAGTATATGAGAATTCCTTACTATTGTAGATTAAATAAATAAATGAATGAATGAATGAATGAATTAATTAATTAATTAATAAGAGAATGCAAATAGCTTCAGTTAGGAAATAGTATAGCTAAATTATTAATTCCCACTTAGGAAATCAAATGGACAGGTTCATAGAAAAGTCACTGAGGCTGAATGCAGGTTTCTTGTCTCCTCATTGAGCGCTAGGGATAGAGCTAGCTATAGGTCAGAAACTTATCTTTAGGAAAGATTTTTTTTTTTAAAAGATTAATTTTTCAACCTGATGCAAAATGTAGAAGAATATTAATATCAGCAATATTTTTCCAATGAGGAAATTTTTTTCCTGTCCAACTTTCCTACAAGGATCAAATACTAGCTTATGTAATTCTATAAATCCCACATTCTTCTTAACCTTAGCCAAGAATCCACTCAGGAAATAGCAGTGACTATATTAAAGGCCTCAATGGAGCAATGTGTCCAAAAACTTGKGAGGGAGTGAATCAGTTTATTTAAACTAAAAACAAACCAGCTTTTGAAATTCAAAATAGTTGATGTTAATGACTTATTTATGACAAGCCTTCCTGGCTTGTCCAGGAAGGACTATGAACTGGTAGATTAATCTCTTGTCTTCAAAATAGAAAATCTAATGAATGAGACTTTTGAAATTAACGTCATAAGCTGCATATAAACTCCATAATTAGTCACATGCATAATGCATAGATTTCTTGATATTTTTTCAAAAGACTACCCTCTCAAAGGTATTTTTCAGATCCCACTAAGGATAATGCAATATCACTAGGCTCATCATTTTTTTACTGGCAGTCAGAATCTCTAATTATCTAAATAAGAGGCTTAAGGGKTTTTTTGGTTTTAACTCCTTACTAAATATTACTAAAGTTACTAAAGTTACTAAATAGAGCAAGTCTCAGTTTGTGCATCACTAAAATGGACTAAAATTCTGATATTATTTAAAAACGGATATTAAGACAGTAGTCTTAATTATCTAACAGAATAAGTCTAATAAGCTGCTGTGTTGTATTGCTACAAACTAATATATAGATACACTGATGGAAGAAATTACCCACCTTGCAGTATTTTTTTTTTTCTTTTCCTTTCCCTTGAGGAASGATAATATAGAAGCTATTTCAAAAGAAAAATACTTTGTAATGTTTATTCCTGCTTCCTATTGAGAAAATGACATATCCAGGGGGCCTTTATCTACAGTTTATGAAACTTCAAAACATCTTAAAACTTCAATTACTTTAGGTTAAATAATTTTCATCTAAGTTTGTAGGAACATATTCTGACTAGRTTTCAAAACAGCTCTCCTTTAGATGATTTTTATTTTGATAAGGGATAAGAATGTGCAAACTGTTGATGTACCCCTGAAACAGTACAACATCTTCATCTGCTATTGACCTCTAAACCAGAGCCAAAAATCAATGAGAATCTCAAAGTACTCAGGCTCCAATGTGCTGATTTTATAGATCTTATTTGATGGTAGTCAAATGCTTTTGGCATTCTAAAGTTATTATTATAGACAGACTTAACGTAATCCACTTTTATTTTCTGTTCATCTGGAATTTTTCATTGCTASAATTTTCTGAGTCATACTGATGTTGAAGACGATATGTGGGTCGGCCAGACACAGGAACTGSTTTTCAGGCAGACAAATCATGGCCAGAGGGGATGTATAGCAACAATTTAAAATCTCAGTTGCAAGGCCATTTGGGATCTGTCARATCATGGGTGAATCTAACATAGTATTGTGTTTACCTAAGGCTTAAGACTGCTTGATGGTAACTACATTGATCATCATTTACAAGATTGTTATACAGAAATTGTAGATTGACTTATTTTCACCCTTCAGGCTCCTGGATGACTTTCTGGACAGCTATCAAAGGAGCCTTCTGCTTAGTCAAAACTTGGCAATAACACTTGCATTCTAGCATAGACTAAAATAACAATGTTTGAAAGTTATGCCTAAAAGGAGAGTAATACCCTTATAGCTTTGCAATAGAGCATTAAATTCACTGTCTTCCTTGCAAAAGTCTTGCTATAAGCAGATCACCTATCAGTAGGAATAATTGTTTTGAGGGCATCATGGTGTTCAAGGGAGGAAATCTWGTCCTCCTAGTATCAGAGGCTAAAATGACACTGAGTGTTACTAAATTGTCTTTACTGGTAATTTTTGATCTAATAAGTAATTTTGGTTAAATAATTGATCTAATATGACCAGTAATTACAGAAACAGGACTCCTCATTTTCATATAACAAAATATTGGATTTAGGGCAAGAGTTAGTTGTTGCAGAAATAYCAATATAAATACCACTATCCTTTTGCAAAATACTTCTGCTTCAGAAGCAGTTAAATACTAAACAACTTTGTACAGCATGAACATGGGAAAAGTCATGAATCTTCTGGGGTCATTTGAAAAAGCCATAATCTAAGAAAGCCACAGTTTAAGAAAAATATTTTAGAGGCACTAGAATGAATGAAGTCTCTTTTATGTCAGAATAGTGCCCATGCACTCACATTCATTCATGTCCTGTAAAAAACTTTTGACTTCCTCTCACAGATTCATGGAATAAATCAGGTTGGAAGAGACCTCATTGGGTTGTCTAAATCTCTCTTCTCACTCTGATAGAATACYCTGACTTTCTCCTTGCTTGCTCTACGCACAACTATGATTCTTTGCTTGCAAAATCTGATTTTCGCAGTTCATTAATGACCTAGGAAATTATAAATGGCTGTAATGTCTTGCTTCAAGCACTCAGAGTAGCCWGGAAAATGTCAACTAAACTTAACTGCTGGCAACCGCTTGGTTCTTCACTAGCCATTAATCAGCATGGCCACCAATTGCAGTGGTTTATTGTTCCCTTGAGTTTGAATACTGTCCCATCTCTGATTCAGTAACCCAGGTAGATGACCTAAAGGATGTTTAATATTTCAGAAACACTGTCTGAGCTGTATGGTAGTCTTTTAGGAGCGAAGAGAWGCGGTGCAGAAGAGATGTCAGCAATCAGATGCTGTATCCGTCTTTCCAGTAGCTCTCAGTGACCGTCACAGAAGTGGATATGTAACAACAAACTAATGCTGCTGAGGACATGAACTGCACACTATATGGGTTTTGAGGCTCCTACTTTTGACTATGTCCAGTCTGGTTCTGTAGGCTGATCACCTAGTAATGGTGAGAGTGTGTTAGGTGCGATTCTAGAATAGATACCTTCAGTTTAGCTTCACCTGAAGAAAAAAAGTGTGCTGATGCAAAGCAAAGMATGGTATGTGGGTACAATTGAGGGGTCAGTTTTCAAAGAACTCAGAATAGATGGTAAATTTTTCTCTATTATTTATGCCATTGCTATGCCTGCTGATCAGAATACAGAAAGGTAAGGCATCCACAGCTTGAGACAGAAAATTATTCCTTCCTATAACTTATGGGCAGAAATTAGCCAAGATTTCTAAATATACATATATATTCACACACACACAAACACAAACATACATATATGCATACATATACACATACCTATATTTAAGTTTTATACTAACAAAGATCTTGCTAAATTAGTATTTTCCCATTTCACTACCTACTTCTCTGATATTGCTTGTCCTTTATAGAGCTGTGTAAGGAAGATAAGCATCTATATCTCATCCTTTGCATATGGAAATACACTTAAGTGATTAGCTCCTATGATATAAGCTATCTGAATCAGGGATTTTTTTTCCTGGCTTAAGCAGGCTTTATTTAGACATAGATTTTATCCCTTCTGATCAGTTTGGAGGGCAATTATTGTACCTTTGGATCATTGTGTTTTGAGAGCAGTATGAAAGACTCTGAGAACAACCTGAAACACGATAAATACTGAGTAAAAACTTTAAAGATTTTTKTAAAGTATTTAAAAAAATTTAAAAACTTTTTTTTTTCATGTGAAGGTGACTGAGCACTGGAACAGGTTGCCCAAGGAGTCTGTGGAGGCTGCATCCTTAGAGATATTCAAAACCCAAATGGTCAAAGTCCTGGCAACATGCTSTGGCTGACCCTGCTTAAGCAGATGGCTTGGACCAGTTGATCTCCAGAGGCCTCTGGCACCCCGAACTACTCTGACTAGGACAAGATTTTAGGCAAAATTTCTTTTTAATTTTTTTTCTTTTTTTCTTTTTCTTCTTTTTTTCTTCTTATTAAAAGAATTCATCAGTCTGGACAGGATCCAGGTTTCAAGCTCATTATTTATCATCCCAACTTATGAACTTAAATATAATAAAACCCAATCATTTGAATTAGATAATGGCTCATTTTTCTTTYTTAGTATATAAATCTCATCAAATAGCCTTTTACAAATTATCTATATTCCATTACTGCATAAAAAATAAGTTAGGTATGCAGTGTAGAAATTGGTCTTTCTGGCATTAGAAAAAAAAAAGTCATTAATCTTATTAAAACAGTTAACTCTTAAATGTTTACATATCCATTTGACTTGAATAACTGTAAAAAAATAAGGTTTATAAGTTAATCATTGTATTCTAGAAATCAATTTGTTTGCCTTATGGAAACATTTAAAGGTGTAAATATAGAAATACATCATTGTTGGTGCATTTTTTTTCTGTTGTCTTTCAAGTGGGAATGTAAAATAAGGTAGTGAAGTGATGCAAATTTTAATTTGCATGGCAATGTGTTATTAACTAGATATTGTTCATAAAACATCTGGTCTTTAAAAATTTATTTTTTTTTAGGTGTAGTAGGCTGTTTTTATCTCACTGGATATACTGCTTGGTTCCCCCCAAAAAATTCACACACATAACTCCTTTAAAAGGGGGCCAGGGAAAATTGTGATACACTTCAGTGTGCACCAGGGAAAGTAAAAGARGCGCAATATCATACCTGATGTGATGCTGTTCTGAACTAAGTGCTCCAGGAGAGCTATATGTATGTATGTATGTGTGTGTATGTATGTTGATGCATAAAGGAAATGAGCTGCTTCTGATGTTATCTTATTCACAGAATCATAGAATCATAGAACCTTTAAGGTTGGAAGGGACCTTTAGAGATCATCTGGTCCAAGCCCTCTACACATGCAGGGTTTCCTAGAGCATGTGGCACAGGGTTGTGTCCAAGTGGGTTTTGAAGATCTCCACAGAAGGAGACTCCACCACCTCTCTGGGCAACCTGTTCCAGTGCTCTGTCACCCTCATTGTTAAGAAATTTTTCCTTAAGTTCCCGTGGAACTTTTGATGATTCAGTTTGTGGCCATTTTCTTTAGTCTTCAGCCTTCTCTTCTTCAGGCTGAAGTGACCCAGCTCTCTCAGCCTTTYGTCAATTCTGTCTTTGCTCAGAAACTTCAAGCAACATGGAAGAAAGTCATGAGGAAAACTTTAAAATTCCCTCAGGCTTACTTATCTGGTGTGCAGTGCTTATATATGATAAGCTTTTATCCAGTAGCGAAAAAAAAGAAAAAAGGTGATTTTTATACTTTCTTCATCTTTTGTAACTGGCAGTTATACAGAAGAACAGATTCAGCTGTCTGAAATCTCAAAATCCCCATCAGCAGTCCTGATACTAGTAGGTCTGTRGCAGCAGATCCAAATAGTCTGCACCCAACTGATTAAGACTGTATTTGTAAGGGTATCCAGACATGTGCCTGTAAAGTGACAATTATTGCTGATCTGCCAATTTTTCCAGGAGCTTCTAATGCTCTGGCTAGCAGGGAGATGGCTCARGTCTCAAGCTGTACACAGAGTACGCTGTGGAGAAAATAAAAATGGAGTGAGTTTAGGGTTCATACTTTACTCTTGTCTTACCAAGCCATGCCCTGCATCACTGTGATCTATCTTCGTCTCTTGTTGAATGTTCTCCAAGCCCTCCTTCAGTTAAAGCTCGCTCTGGCTCATGAGTGCTGATGTGGCAAGCTGCCAGAACTGCACAGACATGAACAAATGAAACATGGCAGGCAAATGGAGACACTGGTGGCCCTGTCCCTGGTGTCTCAGCTGGGTAGAGTGGCTCCTAGGGACAGCCCCAGTTTGGGACTGGGGCCGCAGAGACCATGTCTCCTGMAGGCCATCAGCTGGGGCATGTGCAAGCAGAACAATGCCTGCTGGAGTGGGGACGCTGTTTGAAGGGCTCCTGTATTTGCCTGGGTTGTTGGTGGAGAGCTTGTGTTTTCTCTTAATTTGGGAGTAGGGAATAAAAGGAAGCAGCGCCCCTAATGCCCCTTAATGTTAAGTACTGAGCACTCATGTGGGCTGACACACCACCAGTTTCCTTTTTGTGGCTGAGCACTCAGTGCTATTATGCAGGTAGATTATATTAATCTCCTCTTCYGAAAAACCTTCTCCTTGCAAAAGGATGAGAAAATATTTTAAACTTTCATTTTKCTATTATCTTTATGTATTGGAGATATTTTGGATGTAAACAATAAAGAAAAATGTTCAGGGAACTCAGTGACATTTAAGGGCCCTGAGCTAACCTGGGCCTCAGCTAAATAACCTGAACTTCTTAGAATTAAATCCAGATTTATTAATCTTCTTTGCTAATATTTTTCATCTGTTGCTTTATTTATTTATTTATGTCCCTCCAATTTTTAAGTCCTTTTTTTTTAAAAAGCAGAATATAGGCTTTATAGACACACTTTTCCCTGTGCAGATCATTGAATGGGAGGGAGCACTGGGGATCTGAAGAAATCCGAAGACTGTTTTAAGAAATAGTCTTGCAAGGCCAGTAGTACCGAGGAAATTATRTCATAATTACTCCAAGGAGAACTAGGGAACAGCGTCGGAAATATTGTCTACATATGTAGCAACACTGGCACACATAGAGGAAAAAATAATTGGGATGAGTTATTTGGGAAGGTGATGAGCAAAGGCTAGAGAAAAGGAGGGATCAAGGTGCGTGATAGRAAAGCCAACATGAAAAAGCAGAGTGGAAAGGGTTAAAAGGGGCTGGCTATATTTAAGCAAGCAGCTGGTACACTTATCCAGCCAAACCTGGGGCCTGATCATTTTATCTTATTAAATAGTTCATCTTATCTTATCTATCTTATTAAATGCTATAACTGACTATTTTTCTGTCAGATTTTAAGCCATTCTAGCTGACAGGAGCAACTGGAGATGCAGTCTCATGTGTCTGCAGCCTGGCCAGTCCTGGGCAGAGCAGGACCCAGCACAGGAGCATGGGACAGGACTGTCTGTGTGCCTTGCATGTACATATGTGCTGCTTGCATTGCTTTTAGGCAGATAAAGGCACTGCACTTGGGCTGCACCTTGTGTGACCCGCTGTGCTTATGAACTCTGAGTGTGTTGCTGGCGTCCTACCCTGCCCTGCTCGTCCTGCCCACCCGCTGGGCCTGCGGACAGGACCTGCAGCAGACCGGTCACGCTGAGAAACYTTCTGGGTCTTCAGTTTCACTGATTGTGTCTTCCCTTCCAAAATGGGGGACTCTAACAAACCCTGCTTTGTGTAATATCCATTAAATATGTGTAACATTCAACACCCCTGGAAGATCCATCCACAAGTCTCGTGGTCTTCGTAGTGGTAGTATTAGGAAGAATCATTTCGCCTGCATTTTTTTTCTTTTTTTTTATTTTTTTTTATTCCCAGTAAAACTAGTTCTGTGGGTTTTTTTTTGGTTTGTTTTTGTTTTCCTTCTGTCTTGGAAGAAAACCTACTGTAGTTGCCTTTGGTTTATACATTGTGAAATATTTCACTGTTACTTTTAGTGAAATGATTTCATTTATTATTCCACTAATTTAAATGCTTTGTCCTTGCCCTTCTGGCGGCAGAGATAGTATACGAGAGATTGGGGGTAGAATTAGACCATACAGCTCATTTACCTATCTGTTCATTGTCAGATGTGTAGCATCTAAGAGTTAGGTTTTTTCCCCAGTTTAATAGCTTGTAGTGCTACACATTAATTACCTTCTATGTGAAGAAATAACCATGCTAACCATGTTTTTCTTAGCTTTAGTTCATGCCCTTTTGTTTATCTGCCCATTACTTTATTGAATAATTTCAAGATATCTGCCTTCTGTATGCCCTTCAAAACTGTGTCTCTTAATCATTTTATTTTATTAATCACTTCCCTCCTAATTAATATAAACATTGCTTAATCTCCCTTCAGAACTTTGCCCCCATGTTACTATGCCGATTGCTCACTGTCTAAAGGTTTGCTCTTACCATCTGGTTTATCAAACTGTGTCAGGTATTCCGACTAATCACCCACAGTGAGGTCCACATAGTCTCTCTTTAAAAACTTGAGCTCTGGGATTAAGCGTCACAGATTTATGGCAAAAACTTATGTCCTGTCAACATAGTCAGCAGGTGACATACTGATGTTATGACCCCCTTCTCAATCTGTCTCTATATTCATGGTAAATTGTTGTCAGAATTCTAATTTCTACTAACCYTTTAAATGCAGAAATGATCAAATATACAGCTATTTTTAGGATATTATAAAATAATAAGATCAAAAAAGAAAAGAGGTTATATGAAACTGTTGCGGGTGAGTGTGTGTGAGTTCAGCTAAGTGTGAATTCAACCAATTCATTTGTTTGAAAATCATTTTCTTATGACTTTCCTAATGATAAGAATGTATGTTCAGTGTCTTCTCAGGACCTTTCTCTGGACTTTACTTACTAGTTGCACCCCCATTTCTGTAATTAAAAAAAAAAAAAGATCGAATCTCTCATTCCTTGACATTATGTTAGAAGGAACCATAAAAGCTCATATATTAACTTTCCAGATACTTTTTTTTTTTTTTTTTTTTTTATGAATATGAAATAACAAGAGATTGGAGAAGGTTGGAGAGGAAACAAATTCTTATACTGAATATCTTCTTTCTCATCAAAGATATGAGAATTTATTCACTAATAGAGATGTTTTCTCTGCTTCATGATTTATTCAGAAACTATTTTCAGCTCCAGATGAAGTTAATTTATTGAAGGAGAACATTATAAGACAACTATGTAAAATAGACCGCAACCTCCTATTCCATTTTTCCTCCTTTCCTTTCCTTTTTTTTTTTTGAGATCTGATATTTCACTGGTTTACAGCTGAGAAGCTTTCAAGATGTTTTCTGAATTGAATAAAAACATTTCGTCACTGCAATAGAATCATTTATGACTTGGAGGGAATATGAGTTCTCAGAGCCAAGTCAACTTTCTCAAAACTGTTCATTTCCTTAAAATTGTAAGAATACTATTTTAGTAACATATGCAAGCACGATTTTCTGAAATAGGCATTGCCACTCAATCCTAGGTTTGTGTAAGGGTGAGCAAAAAGGCAGAAAACCTTGTTAAGCTCTTGAAAATGGAACATATGATCTGGCACTCTTACTGGGAGGAAAACTCAGGAAATGAGCAGATGGATCCATTAATTAACTCAATTATGAGGACATACTGATGTAATAAAGACTCTTACCATGAATCATCTTGCTAGCACCTACATCTCATTCTTTCTCTGGTATATTTTAATGGTTTGTGAAATATACTTTCCTGGAAGATTAAAATTTGATTCAGTTCAGGAGGGTGGCAAAATAAGCTTTTTTAACTGCTTTTTGAATTACATGTTCTGTTTTTCAGAACATAAGATCTAAACACACAGTCTATAAGGCAGCCAGCACTCTTCAGTGGTCAAAAGCCAATAAACAGATGCTAACAATTTGAAAGTACCACCAATGCCAATACTGAACTTCTATTAGTATATGAAAAATATTTTATAAAAATTCACTTATCTCTTCCTGTACAGGCCAAAACTACATCCTATTGAGTAGACTCATAACTACAGAATAACTAAAGGGTAAAAAAAGGCAGTGGAAATTCATATTAGTGAGCTTATCAAGAACTGTCCACTTGTAGAAGGAAGAGGGAGGGTCATGCAGGAAGAGAAAAGTCATTCTTGGCAAAGCAGGTAGTTCCAGAGATGGAAAAGGATTAAACAAAACTTAGAAATTCATACATTCATAAATGTATGAAAACATAACCGTTTCAAGTTTACTTTTCCCCTTCTTGGTCTCCAGTGTATCTGCAGTAGGCCTGCTTAGAAATCTTCACACATTGGCAAAGGTATTTTCTTCTGAAAAGACTTTATTAATAAATCTCATATTTCTTTAACTTTGGTGGTAGGGAGGAGGAGTGATAGAAGAACTAAAGTTTTAGAAAGTGAAACCAGCATTTTTTTTAATGCTATTCCATCTACTTCTGTGTGTATAATGAAGTAATACTTGGAAGAAAGAAGATAGTTCTTCAGTTATTTAATATTTTTCAGTGATTCTGTAGATGCTGGAAGTTTTAAAGCCTCTGAGATAATATAAGGCTAAAATTTCAGGAAAGGACTCTTAAATTACATTTTAATTAGAAGTTTTTAAAAATACCTGAAGATTGCACAGTGTCCATTATAAATGTCTTGCTGTGGTGCTTATGGATCGAGACAAAATGTAAAAAGGGATGTCTTTGTATATTAGTTTAATAGATGTAAATCTCACACAAGTAATTTAATCTATACCTAATAGTGGTAATTACCTCAGACTGTAAAGAATGATTTTTTGCTGTGCTGTCATATCACTTTTTCTGTCAAAAGATTTGAGTAATTTCAAGTTCTTTCAGACTGTACATAAAATATTTATGGCAGATATAGCCCCAGAAAGGCAAAACATAAAGACTTATCCCTCTCTCTGTGCCATTGTAATGATAAACATGTGGAAGAAGAATTCATCCTTGCAAAAATATTAGCCAGTGATATTAGAAATGGCAGCTACCTCATATACCATATAAATGTCCTTTGTAAAATGAAGTTTTCTTTTCAAGAGGCTGTGGACTAAATTGCTTATCTCTTTGAGGAAAGTGGAAATTTATATAAAGTGATAAATTATCTTGAAAAAAATGAAATCTAATTATCAATATTTTATTGAAAATCTAACGATTCCTTTGGAAAAGAACCTGTATTATTTGAGGTTGTATACTTGCAGAAAAATCATAGTAATAGCTATACATTTAGTATGAGTAGCTGGGTAGGGGAGAGCAGTAGATAACCTGGATGAAGTGACACAGTGCACCCTTCCACAAGTTTGCTCATGATGCAAAACGGAAAGGAGTGGCTAATACACCAGAGGGCTGGGCCACCGTTCAGAAGGACCTCGACAGGCTGTTTGTAGGCAGGAATAACCCCTTGCCATCAGCACAGGCAGCAAGCTGACCTGCTGGAGAGCAGCTCCTCAGAGAAGTACTTAGTGGTCCTGATGGAAAACAAGGTGACCATGATCCAACAGTATATAATCTGTGTATCCTTTGGTCTATTAGGAAGAGTGTTGCCAGCAGGTAGAGAAAGGTGATCCTCCTCTCCTACACAGCCCTGCTGAGGCCATATCTGGAGTACTTTTGAGCTCCCCATTAGAAGAGGGATGTGGAATTACTGGAGTGAGTCTAGCGGAAGGCTCCTTAGGGAATGGAGCACCTCTCCTATGAGAAAAGGTTGAGAGAACTGGGCCTGCTCAGACTGAAGATGAGAAAGCTGAGAGGAGAATCTTATCATGTGCATGGATATCTGAAATGAGAGTGTAAAGAGGATGGGACCGGACTCTTCTCAGTGGTGCCCAACAAGGCAAGAGTCAATACTTACTCTTGTATAACAGGCAGCTGTAAAACAGGCAGTTCCCCCTGAACATGATGAAACTGCGAAAGTGATCAAATACTGGCAGAGGTTGTTTGGAGAGGTTGTGTAGTCTTCTTGCTTGGAGATATTCAAAGCTTGCCTGGATATGATCCTGTGCAATGTACTCTAGGTGTAGGATTTGATGATGTTCAGAGGTCCTTTCAGCCTTCAGCAATTGTGTGATTCTGTGAATATGATTAATGAAGTCATGTTAGTATCACAAGATAAGTTTTCATATAGGTATATGCATAACAGTTGGATTATGCTACATAATGTAGCATACTTATTTTTAAGTAATATAATATTGCCAGTGGAGAATTTCCCCATCCTTGAGGTAAACTCAGGGCGACTTTCTTTCAGGTCTCCATGCCAAGAATGAGAAACCATTTATTTATCTCTGGGATGGTCTTTAGAGTCAGATGGAAAATGAAAGGATTTTGTTTTAAAGAGAAATTTCAATAAATAGTGTCACTTTGAAACTAAAGTACACTGTGAAGGAATTGGAGAATAAAAGTATTGTAATTCAAGCTGTACTTTATGCCTACAGTTCATTTTTTACAATACTTCTAAGCTTCAGCTGTAAAAGGCCAATGCATAACACTCGTAAATCTATGTACAGAACTCGGTAGAGGGAAAAAGGCTCGTGAAGTTCCATGAAATCATCAGATTTGGACTGATCCAACTTTCAGGAGACAGCTAATGTTTGAAWGAAATATTAATATTTTCTCTAGAATTAAAATTCTCTCCCTGAAATATTTTATTTAGAAAATAAAAGCTCTATCTTTTTTTTAAAAAAAGGAAAAATGTCAAAGAGTGTTTTTATACTACTCTTTCTGCAAAGAATGGTGCTCGTCTGTACAAAAAAGTAAGACAAAAGTTGTTTGAAATTTTCACTGTGTAATGTTCCGAGACTTTAAGCAAACTCTGATCTTGGAAACGATATGTTTGTGGCAGTTCAGAACTGTGTCTGGGCCAGCTTACTTTTCTTGATGAAAACGATCTTGCATACCTGTGCATTTGTGCACATTGCAGTCTGCAGGATGACATTCCATGACCAACATCTCACATTAGTTTTGATAGAAAAATATGAGATTTAGTAGGTATTTAGAAGAATGAATGTTAAAAGGAGAATAAGCTGGAGGACAAAGTGTCCACGTCTAACCCCTTAGCGTGTGAAATATCTCTTTTTCAGGGACTCCTATACATATTAAAGGCATGAATCACAACAAGAAGACAAGACCTTTGAGTGGTGTGGTTCCAGCAGCTCTTAAATATTAATCTTATTATAGGTTAACTCATCACATGCAATATTATTTCAAAAAGATTATCACTCTGAACTGCAGTAGTTTCTTCTCAGTGGTCAAGGACATTTAGTGTTCTAAGTAATTTATGAAGACATAGCACTTCATTAATGTCTTAAATTAAAAGCTTAATAACAAGACTATTTGCATCACAATCACCTCTGAAGATTAACAATGGCTATGTTTTAAAGGGTGGTATGTCATCATTGTCCTCATCTCCCTTCTGCCCTGGAAAATTTTAAGGCATATTGTGAGATTTTTTTGACATACGCTGATTGGTTTGAGGAGTCAAAATATTTATATGGAAATAGGTTATATTTCAGTAGGCAATTATGAGACATAATGTAAACTATTTTGCCCAAGTATTTTAGATTTGCTTCATTGAAGGCATTGTTATGCTTGGTGGAAATCTGTGAGATGACACTGAAACTTAAGGACAAGTTTTCTTTATTATAGTTGTTGGAATTTTCCTAAAACTTACAGCAAAACAGCTAAGACAGAAGATTACAAGGTCTTTGAAGGAAAGTTTGTATGTTTTTAATGTCTATGTAAAACACCTAATGCAATGAGGTTTTGATTCTGACTTGTTTTTCGTTTTGTAGCTCTTTGAAAGGAACTATGACACTGAAATGCACATTTGGTGTTTAAATTTATTTGCTCTACCTTCTTTTGCGAAGCTTATGTTTCCATTTTTGTGATACAGCTTACAGTACAGTGACAATAAATAAAATTTCCAAAGATGAAAGTGACAGAAGAAGTTTTCTTCAGCTCTTGTTCCAGTCCAAAATTGGTTGGAACTCTATTGGAATCAATAGGGCTATGCAAGCTTACAAATGTATGTATGATAATCAAGCTGTAGGAATTTGTGAAGACAATTTCAGATCTCTGTCAAAAGACATAGAGATTTTTCTCTATGGATAAGATGCATAGGAAATGTAGGCTCATCTCAAGCCACCTGTGGAAGTCCTCTCTCAAGCAAAAATACAGTTCTGTTGTCTTAGAGGTCTACCAAGAAGTGAGGAAGCCTCACAAACATTTCAGATCAACATTATCATCAACAAAAATTAGTTTTTTAACTAATCAAATGCTGTTTTAAAAGTACAACATTGACTTTTCTTAGGCAAAGCCCATTTCAACTGAGGARGGTGAAGTTGATTTCTAACTGGTCATTATCTGATTGGTCAAATGCAAATTAACAGCAAACAACTGCAAAGTCAGCAAAGATTGKTTTTAACACAAGGCAGAAATGCTTAGAGGTTTACTAAAAATCACCAGATCAACTAGATTAAAGCCTAACTAAATTTTTGGTGAGTTATAAATAGAAAAAAAATATATTTTATATTTAGTATAAATAAATTCCAGATTGTGATCATTCCTTTTTTTTTTTAATTTAAGCTCTGTTAATTACTTCTTATCCTTGCCTATTAGCTCGATAAGGGAGAATGAAGCAGAACATCAAAACCTCCTGAGAAATCAATAAAGCTGGAGCCTCTTGTGTAAATTCATTGGAAAGCCAAAAAAAAAAAAAAATTGTAAATTTTAAAGGTTCAGTGAAGGGAAAAGAGACGCTTCAGCTGAAATTCAGACTTACGTATTAAAAGTATTTCTGCTTATATTTTGTCATATCTGTTCTTGAGTTAGATTTTTTTTCCCCTCAAATTGCAATAAAAACAGATCAAACTGAATGGGTCAGTAACTTCTCATCTGTCAGAAACCACTGTTTTTTTCAGATAATAGCTATTAAAATGTACTCTTGCTCATCTGTTAATTCTCCAGACATCCGTTACAGTTTTCAGACTTTCATAATTGAATCCACAATTATGTCTAATGCTAGTTTAAGGGCCTCACAAATCCATGTTTCTTTTTCATTCTCTAAGATCTGTGAATAATGTATAAACATTAATTGGAGATTTTAAATGAGAGTTCTGTCCTTGTGGCTGCAAAGGTCTTGACATCCTCTCGTTGAGAAGCATGAACCTGTCTTGATCTAAGAATTATTACACCAGGCTGCCATGGTTAATTAAGGGTAAACCTCAGAAGTTCAAAGTGTGAGTTCAGATAATCATCTGTAACCTGATCTGCTCAATTAAACTAGCTGAAGTTATCTGACTATATCCACAATGTTCCTTTTTCTAATGTTTTTTCTTTTCACAGATATTCACTTCCTGACTCACTCAGATTTCATCGCTCCCATGGTGGCATGGAATGAGCTTTGCCCTTGAACATGGCACTGTTGAAAATATGTCTTACTCCTTACTTGCCTGCTTTCTTACAAAAGCAATGAAATATGAATTTTGTGTTGTAGTTCTCTGCTTTCAGGAAACTGAAAAAACGTGTTTTGCAAGTTCTAAAGAAAAAGTGATTTAGCAAAGGACTTCCAGTGGTAGGCTGATTGTTGAAAGACTTATGCTTGAATTGAAAGTAAAACTGAATAGCCTCTTTTAGCAGAGGGAAGCATTTAGTTAATTGAATGAATCTGCAAGTAGGAAGATTTGATTATTCAGGTGAGCCAGGCAGAATCCACGAAATATGTATGTATGTAAGGGCAGTATTATGTGGAAGTTCACATTTAGGATGAAGATGTAAGGCATACTATGTCAGTAAAAGATTTTACTAGAACAGAAGGATCAATAATGCCTGAATAGTCTAGAGGAGAACTAGATGAATTTATAGATGATAGAAAAACAATGTTAGTTATATAGCAGATTRGAATAAGTTGAAAGGTCATTTAATCAATTTCTAAGTCACAACAAATCAGACAATGCAGTACTGCTTCTGATAAGATTTCATTCTTTTATTTTCCTGAAAGCTTTACTTAAAATTGATACAAAAGTAATACTTTGTAAAAAAATCAACTTTTTTTTTTTTCAATTTTTCTTCATGTTGAAAAAGTGGGGTGAACTTCATTTCATATTTTAAATTTTGTCCTTTTTCCTTTGATGCCAGGACAAAAAATAAGTTGTTCCCAGAGATCAAATGACATCATGTGACTTTACATACAAGGCAGCAAAACTAGAAGTGACAAGAACATTTAGTTGCAAAAAGCTTTTGTTTTGATAAGAAAAGCTCTTGATTGGGCTAAGCGTGGTCTATTCTGCATTTAAGTCACTACTGTCTTCTATCAAAACATCTCAAAATATGAGCTATGTTTAGTATAAGTTCTAAGTTCATCCTGTTAAAAGACTGGATCACATAACTAAGGAACAATTTCCTTGCATATATAACAGATATGCAAACATAAATGGTGAATAAATAAAACTAACATAAATCACTCTTAGGTGATTGTAGTGGGTTTTTTTATTGATGTAGGGTGTGTCAGTACTATAATTCTGTTTGAAGGGTCATATTTTAAATCTGTTCATCTATTACCTCCATAAACATGTGACAACCTTGAATAACAACCTCACTCTCCATTTACTATTAATTTGAATACTATTTCTCTAGAAAGATCTGTTTGTACATCTGAACCTGTAATGACAGAAAAAATATTTCACCTAAAGTTAGTTGGAATGCAAAATCTCTGAGAAACAACTCTTATTTCTAGCTTGCAGTGACTATGAGGTCAGGAAGTATAATTATGTATTTGGAAAGAGAATAAATTCCTTGTACTCTGAGTTCAATATGTCAGGAATTAATTTTACACTGTTTCCAACCTGTGACATTCAACCAAAAAAAGTTCACTTGTAGATTAAAAGATGTTGGTTTTTTTGGCTTCAGCTTCCAAAATGTTACGGGTGGGAAACAAACTAAATAATGTAAGATCTGTTAGTGATGACATGATATAATCTAAGAAAACACAAAAGAAAAAAATAAGCTACCCAAGCTTAAGCCACGATTTGAGAGGTGTTTAGAAAATGTAGACAAGATTAACAGAAACTCTGTGGTATTTTCTCCATAAGAAAGCAGAAGGTGAGCACCTTAGAGTAAGCTCATGGCCTCTGATCACATTCAAAAACCTCATGACGGCTAATCTTCTCAACCTACAGGGAATCTTGACACTCTTCTGTGTTAGCCTTAGCGTGTGCTATGTGGCCATGGTGTTGCTGCTAAAGGAGCAGGATACTCAGAAGAAAGCAGAGAGTCTTCGAATGTTTTGTTGTATGTCTTATGTGAACAGTGCAAAACATAAAAAAAAAAAGTTGTTAACAAAAATCATAAATTTTTCAATTAGCCGATTCCTTGGGAGATTCCCATATAATGGCTGGATGCAGCAATTGTGAAAAAAAGATGGTTCAGTGATATCTAACCCTGTGATTTGGTACTCATGAAACAAGAGCATTTATTTTTACATGTGCATCTGTCCTCCAGAATTTCACTTTCATTTTAGAATTGATCTGTACAAAAATTGAAGACAATTTCTGTTAATATTTTAAATTTTAGCAATATATTGATAAAAATGTACTATATATATTTATTTTATATATGTGTGTATATATGTATATGCATATATATATAAGAGATTTTACAGGACTTTAACATAGAAAAAAATTGCTAGTTTCAATATATTCCCAAGTATCCATCAGATAACTCAAAATTTTAACTCAGAATATAACTTCCTATTTTGAAAGCTTAGATATCATATGCTTTTTACTTTTTTTCTATAAATATAGAATTAATATATTTTATGGGAGCAGTAAAAAACTCAAAATGTTAGAGTAGTTACATTTACTTCTCCAAAAGAAGTAATTAAAAGAAGTAATTTAATTCTATAGTCTATAGGCTTCATTAAGTCTATTTCTCCTAGATCTCCTAAGAAGTTTTTTTTCCTATATATTTTTTTTTATATATCCTAATCCTTATGCCTCTCTGAAGATGTCTGAACTTTTTGCACTAAAAGAAATGAGACTTCTAGTTGTATAGCAAATTTTGACCCTTTTTCAGTATGTTAGAGGTATCTAGGCATTATCCTCTCCTGACAGTAATAAAACAGAGGAAGCTTAAAATCTGGGCGGGGGGGGGGGGGGGAAAGATGCTTGTATGTAGAAAAAAAAAAATCATCACAAGATAGCCCTATGAGCTGTGAGCAAAAGCTCTATGAGCAAAGGCTGAGAGCTGGGCCTCTTCAGCCTGAAAAAGAGAAGTCTGAGAGTGGAGCTGATCAGTGTCTATAAATACCTCAAGGGAGGGAGTGAGGAGGATGGGGCTGGCCTCTTCTCAGTGGTGGCCAGCGATAGGACTAGAGGAAACGGCCATAAATTGAGGCATCAAAAGTACCACAGGAACTTGAGAAAGAATTTCTTAACAGTGAGGGTGACAGAGCACTGGAACAGGCTGCCCAGAGAGGTGGTGGAGTCTCCTTCTCTGGAGATCTTCAAAACCCGCTTGGACGCCACCCTGTGCCACATGCTYTAGGAGACCCCTAGTGTGCAGGGGGGGGTTGGACTAGATGACTTCTAGAGGTCCCTTCCAACCTTAAGGATTCTATAGCTTAGTGCAAGTCTTTGACTATCATATTTATAAAACAAAACAAAATAAAATAAGATGTTCTTTTGGACAAATTCTTTGGGTCCTGAATTTGTGAGAATAATCTATTTATGTCCACCCAATTTCCCTCACTCTCTCAATTTACATTTAAATAGGTTTGTAGGTGCTCTGGAATGGGCTATACATTTTTGAGAGAGTCTCACTCAAGTAGAACAATAAAAGAAAAATAATTGGCAGGTACAGTGTTTAAGATGGATGGCTAATGAGTTTGGACATTCTCTTCCATAATGTAAAAAAATCCATCTTTCTCAATATGTCTAGTTGCATACTTGCATGAGTAGTATTTACTGTCTACTGCTCACTGCCAATATCAGAATACTGTCAGCTTTATTAAGCAGAACTTTTGAACCTCTGCAATCATCCTGTAAAAGAAGAGGTTTTCATCTAGAGGAACTCACTTCCTCCCTTCCTCCCTTATTTCTTTTTCCCCTGTATAGTTTCATATTTTTTTTTTTTTTTTTTTTTCCAGACCGCTTTGGGGCATTGATTTATTTAGGAAGAAGGGAGCTAGAGATTCTCATCTACACTATTCTTTTTTTTCTAGTCACTCTGTGAGCAGAAGGATTCTTTTGCTGTCTGTCATCTTTGATGAAAAAAACAACAGCAAAATGTCTGCTGTATCGCCTTTATCTAAAATGGTAGCAAATAATTTGGTTGTCTTTTCTTCTAAGCTAAAAGGGAAGGGATGGAATACATTAGGGATTTTATTGTTGTTGTTTAGTAGAAGCCAATATGTGACAGGATAGACAGGTGGCTGGTTTGTAAGGTCAGTTTATAGTGACCTCTTTTTATAGGATGTCTCACTCTAGAGACTTGTTACAAAACAGATTTTTGTCAAGTCTTGACACAGGTGCTTTGTTGTGAAGATCCAGGTGGTTTTTCTTTTAATGCATCCATGATAAGAACATAAAAAAAACATTCACCAAAGGAAATAAGCTTTTCCCTAGAAATCATTAATTTTTGATCATCTCATCTGACATTTGTTTCTGTGATATATCAATTCTTCCAGTGTCTGATTTCATCCTAAAAGACTACCAGACTCATTTGTTTTCTTTTGCTCTTTTATTTCTTTAAATGAGACTGTAATCCTAATCTATTTATAATTCAAGGATAGAAAGAGAGTCTAATTTTCTCAAGTTTTTAAGGAATGGAGTTTAAGGAGGTATATATTTGGGTGTAATCTTGATTTGGTAATTTGTTCTATTGCTTTCAGAAATGACTACTATGTAACAAATCTGCAGGATCTGGACTTTAATTAGCATTGACCTGATGTAAAACTAAAGAATGAATTTGTTATGAATTCTGATGCACAAAGACATCTCTTGTTCTTAACAAAATTCAGAACTATTGGGATAGCCTTTTGAAAGAGTAATTCCCTACTAATGTCATCATATTATTAGTAATAAAATATTTATATTTGATAATATTTAATTAAAGAATATGTGGAAAAAATATGAATTATTAGGCAAAAGAAATATTGTGAGGACATACGTAAAGCTGAAGTGCTTGATTCAGGATCCTAGACAATATGAATGTTTACAATCTATATCTGTCTGAAGACAAATATCTGAAGACAAATATGTGAAGACAAATATCTGAAAATTACATGTAGCAAAAGAAAGTTGACTCATGCTTGAGCTCTGACTCTGCAGGTCACGGAATGAAAATGGCCTGAATGTTTCTATAAGGAATTGAAAGTTTCTATAGGTATTAACACTAAAACAAATTATGAGGATGTATAGAACTAGGGATCAAGGCTATGCGTGACTGAGAAGCATTTTCTTCTGGACATGGGAGGAAAAAGACTTAGGTTATATCAGTACAGATACAAATTTGAATTGTTGTGCGTGTAAATTAGAGAAACATCACAGGAACACATGTGAAAAAATTACTTGTACAGGCTGTTGCATTTAGACACCACACTACCATTTTTAGAGAAAGAACGACCAAAATCCAATGTTTCTTATAGTTCATATTTTCTTATTTCAGAGTTGTCTATTTTATTTTGTTTTGTTTGACCAGGCTAGGCTATCTATTATCATTTCCGCTACTGCTTCACACAAGCTCTCTTCTGCTTGAAATTCTGAAAAATCAGAATTTCAAGGATGACTATAAAACCATAATTATATGATTTTAACTATCAGGAAACGACATAACCTTTAATAAAGAGAGCTATCAGGTGGTTTGGTGTTTTTTTATTTTTTTTTTTTATTTCCCTATTCTTTTTTCATGCAAGTAAGGTTATACCTTTGAACTGCAGTTGCTAAATTCTATGTGGAGTTTCTTTTTCCACTAATCCTATTGGATGTCCTCTTTCCTACTATGGCAAAAAAAATGTGGACATCCTATTTAGGAAAACTAGGAAAACTAAGTCTGAAAATCTTGGATTTTGCTTTTCATAGGAAAAATATGATTGTTTGGGCCTTTGCCATAGATGTAGGAGTGTGACGATTATGTTCCTTCCCAGTGTGGCGGAAGTGCTCCTTCCCCAGTATTTCTGCAGAATATACTTGCTAACACTTAGCAGAGAAAAACAAACAAACAAACAAACAAGCACTTGTGCTTGCAAAGCTAAACAGATGCAGCTTGTGGATAATGAAGGGAGGAATCTATCTGCTATCGGACAAAGGGAGGAATCTCCCTCCTGTTTAACCATGGGAGGAACTTATCTGCTGTCTGCAACAAGTATAAATCCTGTGGATAACGAAGGGAGGAACTTATCTACTGTCTGAGGCAGGTTTGAACCGGTCCTACTGTCTCGATGTGGAATTTCATCCCAACTGAGCATGCGAAGATAGAAAGGGTCATAAGTTTAGACTGAGGAAGGCGTCCTTCTTCATCAAAACGACTCTCAGAGACCATCACCAAAAAACAGTGCACAGGCRCCAARAGGTGGAGACTAATTTAAATAGAAAGTGGGGAAAGGATATGCATATGTATTAGGATGACTATGAGTCAATCTTATCCCATAAATATGGACAACTCAAGAGCCCTTTTGAGCTCTCCTTGCATAGCAGCGGGCTGCATGCCAGGATCTCTCCTTGAGCAGGGAGGCCTCTCGAGGTTACTCCCCGGGGTTGAGAGATCCTTCCCACAACAGACTTGTGGTAAGTGAACTATTGCGCGCTTTGTTTAGAATCGATCAAGGTTAAAGGTGAGAGCCTTCCTAACGGAAGGGCTCGATTATAAAGCTGAGAGCCTTCTTAACAGAAGGGCTCAATTATAAGAGAGGCCTCCTCACAGCAGACTAGTGTGAACTATAACACGTTCCCTATAGCATGCTATTTTTCTTTCTTTTTTTTTCTTTCTTTCTTTCTGGGCTCATGTTTATTTTGTAACTGTGCACAAAATCCTTTTAGACAAAAAACATTGACCAGATCTGGGACTAGGCTTGGATTCGTCCGATCTGAACCTCATGACCCAACGGGAGGGCTTCCAGGAACCTCCTGAACCTTCTGAACCTTCTGAACCTCCATACGGTAAATAATAATAAGTGCCCTTCCCATACCTTGTAAAATCATTGTTTATATCAGCAAATCTATTGTTATCACTTTCACCCGAGTGAAGTGCATTTTGTCGCTCACTCCCTCACCACTTGTTCCGTGACAAGGAGTAAAAAGATTGGTTTCTCAAGACAGGTCAAAAGATTTAAAATTGTGAAACAAACAAATAAAATCTTTATTTTAATAATTTTTGTTTTCAAATCTTAATTATGTAGAACATCCTGCAGTCTTAATGCCACTAGCATATTATTTCTTTTGTTGCCTTCTTTTGTTTATTTTTCGTAATTAAAAAAACCCGACACACCTTAAAAGTGAGGTAATTGACAATTCCTGATATAATTTTGTTACACTGAAATTGAGGATCACCTACAAGAGCAGATATACATATATAAAAATGCATCCATCTTTCAATCCTTCTTTCTAGGAAAAAAAAAAAAGAAAAAGAAAAGTATTAAATGATTACTTTTAAATACATGATAAACAGTTTTATATAGATAAACTACTCCAGTTTAGTTTAAATCTGAATATAGAATGGTGCAAGAAACATGAGGCTGAATAGTCAAGGACAAGGTCAGGGAAGAATCGTTGCTTTTTTTTTTTTTTTTTTTTTTTGCTTTTTTTTTTATGTCTTAACTGAATCTAATGTACATAGAAAACTATTGCCTGAGCTGAGGAAGCTTCTGTTTGGGAAAGTGTATCCTCCCTTAGTGATCTATTGAAAGAAGAGAGAAACATGTTGTTTTGAGTCCTCCGAATTATTTGCATCTTTTGGATGAAAATCTTTTTGGATCTTTTTCTAAGCAAAAAGCTTCGCTGCATAACTACTGCAAAACTATTAACAAGGTCTGACCGAAGTATGGATTATCTCAGTATCCTAGTGGAAGACTTAATTTCTATAAAGAACTTTATCACTTTGCTGGTTTATAAGATGTTCTAGTATTATAGCAAACCTTGACATGGTTGTACCTCTATGATTTCCCCAGTCCTTGTCAATGCTGAATCAGGACTGACTAAAACAAATTCTATCTGGATCAAAGTGACTGCTTTGTCTCAAATGCTATTTCAGCCTGTCACTGTGACAGAAGCATTAGAAAAAATCTTGACAATGGATTTTTTTGTCATTTTTTCAAGTATATTGATAGAAGTTGAAGGTAAACTACAGTACATTGACACATTTTCTGTTTATTATTCTAGAAGTATCCACTACAGGATCCAATCACAGAAACATTTTTTAAGTCAATATTTATTAAAGATAAATTGAGGAATTATTTTTTTTTTCTGAATGATTAGGTTAAGTGACTTAAAATAATGTAGAAAGGGAAGATTCTTTCACTGTCTTACAGATGAACTTCATGTTTGTTGAGGTCAGGAAGCTGATGAGCATTCATATTAATTTAGAAATATATATTAATGTTCTAGATACTCAGCACTAACCTGTATATAAACACTTCATGTACTCTGAGGATAAGGAGAGACACTACTGAAGAGTACAGAGATACTTGTGGTCTAATGAATTGCATTATCCTTGCTAAGGACATGATGTAAGTAGTCCCAGTTAAAGCTTGCAGCTTGTAAGTGATAATATGTTACTTGCCAACAATTATTTGTTTATGTTTTTGACAATAGTGTTCACATCCATTAAGAAACAGTCTTCTCTGGATGCGAGCTATCCAGACAAGGTAATGGCTCAGCATATGCTATCAATTCTGGTACACACAGAGGATGCTGATAATGCAGTCCAGGAAGGGCTTTTGTTCTCTGACTTTTTTTTTTTTCCCTGCTTCGTCTTTAAAGCAACTTTAAAGTCCAGAAAAAGTTATACAGCATCTGTAATTCATGCTGGGAGTAGAGAGGAGGGAGGGCAGTASAAGATACACATATAGGCCTCAGTGTGAGAAAGTGGCAGAACTGAGGAGGGAGCGGGTGGATTTTTCAGGACTGGCGAGCTTAAAGGACAGCTTAATAAGAGCTAAATGGAATAATTTCACTAGAGGATCTAGTATGGGAATATAGAAAGGAGAAATATGTGACAAGGTCAATTAACTGTGCTGCCCGCTTGTCATATCTGATTAATTTGGATGAGTGAAATCACCATTTTAAAGCCTCCTTCATAGAAAAAGTAAGATTGAGGGAAATCAACAGGTTATGTTAAATGAGCACAATATTAGCTGTCTGTCTGACTTTCTAAGGTCTTCTCCCCAGAGCTGAGCTAACACGGTTCTAAACAATTGTCTGGACCAACTGCAAACAAGTGAATCTCCAGCCCTTTTCCAAATGTATTAAAGAATCCTGCCAGTCAGAGAAACCTCCTCCTGCTTCAGCCACCTTGGAAAAATATACATGTACTTTACAGGCTGCCTTGGTAGTACTGAAAGCAGTTACAATCTTTCATGCTTTGCTGAAGGAAATATAATGATATCTGATCTTTCTTGGGCTGACTGTGTCTGTGGTCTACAAATATCCCTTTAGAATTTTAAACAGAGTTGGCACACTAGAAGTGTTAATGTTTGCCTGCATTATTTTTTAATAATGTCATTGGCAAAATCATTCAGGAAAGCCAGACCTTTTGTCTGGCTCTCTCACAAAAGATAACACAAATCTGCCAAATATACATGGAGTCATTCCAGTTAGCCACTGATAGCAATCCTGGACAATTTTGCATATTGAGAACACACTCATTTCAAATGGGGACTATGAAAATCAATGCTAATAAGCGTCCTGGTGCSTGTAGGTCTTCTTATAAGTAAATAAATGGAAATAATATATAATATAAGCTTTTAATATAAACTTTCATATCCAGTGTATAAATGTGATATAATACCTTATATTTAGGGTAGGTAATATTATTCTTAAAGCCAATCAGTGCTGGATTTGTGCCTCACCCCCTTTCTCCGTTCTTCTCCCTACACATCTCCATAAAGCACCATGCGCCGCTGCCATAGCAACTGCTATTGTTTGGGACTGTATCTCTATGTATTCAAAAGGCACCTCGATTTTGCCTTTTGGAATAGCCAGTAGAAAAAATACTTTTTATGTTTTAGATTCCATTGATGCAGAAGATATAAAGAAAGCTTCTGGCAATGTAGGTAAAGGAGCTGGCACCAGGCAGCAGGGGCTTGTGCCTTCTGCCTGATTCTGCATCTAGCTATAACACACCGGAGCCAAAATCAAAGAGAGCAGCAGCGCTTGTACAGCAGCAGATTTATCAGTGTTAACTGAGGAGTAACTAGCACTTTTTTTTTTTTCAAGTTGAAATTGATAATGGAAAGGAGCTTCAGTATCTCAGGTAATAGCTGGATTTCAAGGAAAAAAATCCCCATGCTTTCCGCTTATCCCCTACTTCACTCAGGCATTTTCTTATTCTAGTGCCAGTCTACATTATTAAAGAGGTCTTGAAAGTAAGCTGGATGTATTCAGGGACTTTATTGAATTTAATAGCAATTTGAAGGCAGCTGCAAGTGAGGATGGAGAGCAAAAGGGTAGGGAGACTTCTGATTTCTAGATGATAAGAGTTGATAAGAGTTGTCCTTGGCTCTAGGAAAAGGGAGTTTGTACAAGTTCTCTCACCTGTGGTTTTCCTGATCCTGCAGCCATGGCATGCTATAGAAATCTGTCTTGCAAGTAATGGATATTAGAAATTCTGATGGAGGGGAGCTCTGCTAGTTTTACTGCTTTATTGATACTGCTTTACTGAAAGCAAGAACAAGATTTAAAATATATATATATATTATTTTTTAATAAATACATTTCAGGACAAATATAACATTTTCATAATAAATGGTGTTTTTTTCTTGAAAAGGACTCATCATAGTCTTCAGTGACTTTTTTTAATATTCTGTTTGTTTCTGTACACAGAAGTGTACAAATAATTGTGAATCCTTTCTGCTCTCATTCAGAGTGCCAAACTGGGTTAGCCAGCAATTTTACACTAGAAATGAATGAAATGCAGAGAGAGGAAGAAAAAAAAAAAAAAGAAACAAACCTGGTATATATTCAGTTTTCACCATAAGATTCTCAGAAATGTGTTGTCCTGTATATCACTAGCATTATTGACTAAAACTTAAAAAAAAAAAAAAAAAACTTGAATAAAATCTAGTCTATATCTGTAGCTAGGTCTAGCTATTCATGTTTATTGAAAGCTTTTGTCTATTTTTACAGTAGTTGATTCACAGGCACTCTGAAGTGATTTCTAAAACTTTTGGGTCATTATAGCCTTTATTTCATTTAAGTTCATTGACCTTGCAGCACAAAATTCAATTTAGACTGTTAGATTTAAGACTTTGGTGTGCACAAAGAATTTAAGCCAATTTAATAGAATTAAATTCTAAATCAGAATGAATGAGATACATCAATATTGCCCACCCTTAAACCAATTTAAGAGCATCCACACAAGGCATTTCATGAGTTTAAATCAATTTAGGATTTGATTTAGCTAAATTGTTACAATTTCTTTCTGTAAACAGATGACAAGTTACGTGAGTCTGTATGTGGGGAAATGCTCAGCACCTACCTACAACACTAGCAATGCTATTAGTGAAGGCAGATGCCCTGTAAGAACAGCTCAGTGTTAGGGCTTTGGTGAGGAAGAAAAATGAGAGATGCAGGGGAAAATGGGCAGCCTTAAAATAACTAGGTATATGCATATATATACACTATCAAGGCAAAGACAGGTAGCTAGATACATAGACAACAATTTACTTGGTTCAGTAAACCAATCATATTCAAAAAAGAATGTGATTGATTGTGGGTGGGAAGAGAATTTACCATATGCTTACTAGCACATAGATCTATTCATGTRTATCTCCATTCTTGTGTTGTGGAAATGCAAGATTTTCACAGCTGTATTATTATTGTTCCTCAGACCTCTGTTAGTGATAAAGACAATTCAGCATCTTTTCAGTCTTTGCATCTTTATTAAGAATACTAGATACTGTGTCAATTAATGTCATTTTTGACAATATTAGTCAAGTCTATAGACAGCTATTTTCTAGGAACTAGATGCTTCTTCCATCAGTGACAATTGCAAAGTGGTAGTCTGTCATCAGACTAGACTAATCAGAACCGATATCTGGGTTTCAGTTCAATTATTCCTTATAAAGGTAGAATATCATTGGCATCAGTCACTATCTGTCTGCATCTAGTAATTTCCAGCATGGAAAGTCATGCAAAATTGAGACACACGTATATGTGCTTGCATGTATGTGTCTATGCATATATATATCCATATATATTTACATACATGCTGTATCTTATTACCAATCCTGTAAGATTTATAAACTGTTTCATCAGTATTCATCTATATTTTTGTTTCTTTAATAAGACTGCACCATGTCACYATGTGAAATATTTAATCAGTGTTACTGATTAAGAATTAAGAAGAAGCCACAACCTCCTTAATGGTCTAAACCAAAATCACTATTTTGTCAGCTGATCTTTCATTTTAAAAATTGTCATTTCGAGATAAATTATAATAACAAAGAATAAGTATTTTCTACAAGGACAAAACTGCAATAACATTTCTTTCCACAAAACTTCTGTAGATTTCCACAGTATTTCCACTATATTATTATTATCACTATAATTTAAAATTATCAGTTGTGTTTTGCTGTAYAATGGTTGTCATGAGAGATGAAAAATGATCTGACTTGTCTTCATATCTGCCACTACAGAAAAAAAAAAAGGAGAATAATTTTTTTAAATGAAATATTTGATGAGCGTGGATGGTGAGAGTGTGAGGTGATGACAATGTGCTGTTGCATTAGCAATGACAATTTAAATGAAAGATCACTGAACAAAGATGAGTAGATTCTGAAACATAAAAACACCCACAAATGGTTTATAAAGTCTGTTCATTGCAAATGTTGAGATTTGGGAACAAAGCTACCAAAATACATATTGGACGATTGTTTACCTTGGTGACAATAAATCTAATTCAGTGTGTGTATTTAATGCTCTTTTTTTCATTATTGTTAGATTGGTTTGTCTTATACCATGATTAGGCATAAAACTATATGATACTTTATTTGGTATAATTAAATTCARTTGTCAAGAATAAAACACAAAATGACACAATCAAATTCTTTGTCTCGTTCTGTTTTTATTAAAGCTAAATTTTGACAAAACAGAGCAACTCTGTATAATAAATGTTTTTGTTTGGTTTTTTTTAGCTTACCAACTTACTGATATCGTAGGATGTAAACTTTCAAAAAAAAAAAAGAAGTTCTGGAAGAATATATGGAAAAGGAGGTAAACATGGCCTAGTGAAAGGTGCGTCAGGGAATGTGTGAATAGTTTTATCATTTGTTTTATAATAATACCAAGGTTGGACAATAACTGAGATATGGAGCAATTAAGAAAGGTGATGAAAAGGAAAAAGATGAAAAGCTTTGGTATAGAAAGACTGAAGTTGTTTGTTTACTTTAAAAACAGATGAACAAGAGAGGAAATGAAAGAATAGAAGGTAATGAACGAGGAGAAAAAGTACATTGGAAACTCCTGTTCTTCTATCTCATTAATCAGGAGCATAACAGCATTTAGTTTAATTAAAAGGTGTGAAATGTAAACCTAATGAAAGGACTGTTTGAATTAAACGACAGTACTCATTACAGTGAAAAACAGTTGAATTCAAAACCTTATCAGAGGCAACAGATAGCTCTCCCAGATTGCCTAGCTCAGACCCACGCAGCTGGAGGTAAAGCAAAGCAAAGGAACACACTTCAGAAACTAGAGAAGCCTTTGACTCACCTTCTACATTGGTTGTACCTTATAATTTTTCTGTTTATCAGATTTCATAAGCCTACTTTTCATATTCCTACTTTTTGTTAGTGTCATGAAAGAAATATTAAATGCAATTTTTCTTAGTATTGTATTGTTATTTCATCCAAAATAGAAAGATCTGAAAAAATGTCCTCTTGATTCTACTCCTTTACTTATTTATTTAAATTTTTTTAGCAGATTCTTTCATATATATTTCCTGTTTGTTTGTAACCTTATTCAAAATAAATTATTCAGGCCTAATTTTGATGAGATTCTTTTTTCTCTTAAATGTAGAATGTTAGTTTTCTCTAGTCATATATTTGTGTGTTACTATTAAAAACTGTAACATGACTGATGCTTAAGTCAGCTCCTTGATTACTCTGTGTCTTAAGTATCTGGCCTATTCAGTATAGATATGTTTAGCTCTTTTGCAACTTCTTTTCTTAAAGTAGTCTCTATCAGTACACATCTATTTAAATGATCTATTCTTTTATCAGTAATGAGGGAAGCATCACTATCTCAGAAAAAAACATGAATCAAAAATACAAATAGTTTTATGAGTCATACTATACTGCATTTAATATCCCAACAACAACAATTGCCATTCTTCCTTCTCATGTTTTTATTCATTTTAAATTCATATATATGGTTAAAGAGTCTGATTCTATTTGTTTTTAAAATTGCTTTGACTTGTAGGAATTTACTATCTGAAAATTTATTTTAAATTCAAAAAGTGAGATGAAATTACTTTGATCTATCTCACATTATTGTCCTTTCCTCCAAGTTTATTCACCTAGTAACTGATTTTTGTAAAATTGATGGTATTTATCCAGACTAAGTGAAAATAGCATTCACTGTTCTTAATTCATTCATATTCTGTAAAGAATTCTGTTGGATACTGCAGTCCAAAGTTATCTATGTCTCACCATAATTAATTTAGTATAAAAAAAGGTAAAATTAGTTATCAGCATGTCTCTTATGAATAAATGAACTATCATAATCAGACTGAACATTTCTGAAAGCAATCTTAGAACTCCATGCTTTAGAGTTTAGCAATATTCTTCTGTGATATCAAGATATGATATAGTGTGTTATAAATGCCATCAGGATTGGAACAGGCACTAATTTGATGTTTCCAGCCTGCTTGATCCATATTGCAGTTGTCCTTTGCGCAGGGAGAGCCACGCACCCTGTCCCAGCCTTCCTGATCACAGAACTCAACAGTCTTTTAGCTTTCATTTATTGCCCTCCTCCAGGTGCAGCCAGCAAGCGCAGGGCTGCCTGAGGGGTAGCCCTGGGCCCTGCCCACAGGATTTCCATAGCATATTATCTCTTTCTCTGACCCTTGAGACTCCTTTGCTGCCCTTGTACTTCCCTTTCTCCACCAAGCCCTTTGTCAGATAAAGAACCCACCACAAGGCAGTTTTCCCCATTAGTTTTGGTACTTATATAATATGGCATTTCTCATACCTTTGCTTAGGTATCCTCAGCCTTTAAGTTGTTAATGCCTAGCTGCATAGGTGTTGTTGAATTTGCAAGACCATAATGTGACTAAGGGTGCCATCTGTCCCATGCTACAACAAGCTTTTTTGTGGAATTAAGGATATACTTACCTGGAGCTCATTGCCAGGGTRGGGTAGAAGCCTCTCTTCGTTACTCAGTACAGCTAACGACTACAGTATTAAACTATGTGATTACTTAATCTGACATAAGGTTTCAGTAAGCGTTGATTTATGGTCACTTACTTATGACATGAAGACTTCCTTTGACATCTGAGTTATTGGCTTTTAGTGGGTCAAATAATTAGTAATTCCCTCATAGAGTTCTATAATCCATTAACAATGTCAATATTTTTCTATAAAACTTGATTTGATTTTTATTTTGTGTTATACTTTAACACATAGAATTCCATTAATATTTCCTAGGTTGCCTTAATATTAATATTGTTTATATATGTATGTGCACCTAGAATATTGTCCAATCTGAAATGGAAACTCAAACCAAACCGCTGTTAATGCTGATTTACATGAGCACAATAATATACCACTGCTGTACAGCTCTGTGCAGCAGACCTAGTCTCCTTTTGTAGGTCTGCACATTTTAAAACAAATTTGACTTTCTTTGGAGGCTTATAAGCTTAGTTAATGAGATTTTAATGAAATCTGCACAAATAATGACAAATGTTAGTGTTAACTTCAGCCTTGACAAATTCTATGACTTTAAAAAGGCTTTATTAGGAATGATTATGCTGAAAAGAGCATTGCAATCATCCAATAAGATTTAAATTACTGTAAAAGAGATATCCATGAAAAGAATTCTTTATAAGGCATAATCGTGAATTCCATTTGCTAGAATTTGGAATGATTAAATTGTATAAAGTGTTAAATGTAAGGAAAGTTTAGAGTCTGTGATTAATTTCTTTTTTAGAAAATGTTTCTAATTCTGGCATTTGATCTTGGTCTTTAAAAATGGGTATTTATTTCTTTTTTTAGAATTTTTAGAATCTTTTAGAATTTTTTTAGAATACCAAAATCAAATATTTGAACCTTTCAAAATATTGTATATCTATTTTGGATACTTTCTTCATAACAATAAAGGCAAATGATGAACTAAACAATTATTTTGAACTGAAAAACAGAGCCCTCTTTTGAGGTTAAACTTCTAGTTTCCTCACTAATCTATGGTGACAAAAACCTGTATTCTCACTAGATAGAGAATCTGAATATAAAATTTTGAGAACTACCCAAAACAAGGTACCCACTGAAGTACTATATTTTCAAAGTTACTTACGTACTTTCAATTTGCTTAAATCACATAGTTCAAGTGATTTAAATGCAGTCTGACTGAAAAATTAAAGATTTAATTAAAGAATTAAAGAGTTATTCTGGTAAATTTGTCTTAACTATCTATTTTCTTCAACTTAAGCTTAGTAGCAAGTGGCAAATTTAGCTCAGTTTGGCTCCTCACTGCCAGCTTTAATCATAGTAGGGGTCTTTTTTTCAGTCACTAGTGTTACTTTTATAGATCATTCCTACATAGATTATTCCAGACTTTACAGAAGTCTTCTGTTGGACTTCACCGTGACTTTATTTTATTAGCTCATTTTGTGKTTTTTTTGCCTCGAAAGTTTTATCTATCACCAAACCCCTGTTTTCGACTATAAATTTTACCACTGTTACCCAATCTGTTTCAAGAATGGTAAGGCAATAGCTGTACTCTGCTATCTGAAATGTTTTGTCACAACAATGTATGCCTGGTAAATAGAGATAGAGATTTTTAGTATCAGTCTTTCCCTTACAACACCTTCCCTTGACAAAGCCAGTACGAGAATATTTTTTTTCTATTATTCACCCTTTTATCAAATGCATTTAGAATACATTGACTTTGGGTTTTTAGCTGTCCTTCAACACCATGATTTTATTTTTAAATATATTTTAATGGACTTTTTTTCCCCTGATAAGAATTCTTCAGATTTTGCTTGAATAGAAACACTGTTCAAACACTGTCTTGTGCAATTCATGTGACATATTCTCCCACATGGGAGCCTCTTTGAAGMTGATGCTTTGATGTGTCATTCATTTTCTTCCATGTTGAGCTGTAATTGCTTGGAGGTCACTGTATTTTGTCCTTATTCTACTTTCCTGTAAACTCATTTTGTGCCTGCAGAATATCTTGTTATCACAGAACTGGTAGAATAAAATGAACAAACTAACCATGGCTATTTTTATGACAAGAAAAACAACAACAAAGTGTATAATGTTGACATTTCAATGGCTATTAATGATTCGTATTGTACAGTAGTTGGATAACAGATATATTGACTTTCATCCTATCTTGGCTTTAGACTGTCCAAATCCTTTGATAGATCTATGTTATCTAAATGTCAGTATTCTAGAAAAAAAAAAAAAAAAAAAAAAAAAAAAAAAAAAAGAGTGTTATTGTGGTCTCTGCTTGGCCAGTGCATATATATGGTAATCCTACACCGGAAAAGACAAATGGTTCATTGCTCCCATGTAAGAGACAAGCACTGTCCAGGCATTGTGATTATCTTTTAAACAGAAATAGATTTCATGAAAAATTATGATAGTTCAGGTGTTCTAATGAACACTTGATATTAATAATGAGAAAGACAACAGTTATATCAGCAAGGTGCCAATGATCTACTCATTGGGATGTTCATGTGAGAAAATTGAAGACCAGGTCCAAGTCTGTGTTGCCAATTTTATATACTCTGTCTTTCTAATAAGAATTTCATCTTGAGTCTAGCAAAATATCTGAGAAATTTTGTTAGCAATTTTCAACTATGATTTCTTTCTCAGATAAGAATGTTTTGATAGGTTTCCCAGCAGTTCTGCTCTAAGTAAGCCCTTTAGATGAAGTCTTAAAAATGAATAATCTAAAATAGGTAGAGAAAACACAAATTCCAACTATAGCTATTATCTGCATGATGTGATTCTGAGTAAAACATTTTAACTAAACATCATTAATCATGTTTTCATATTTACATCCAAATTATGTAACAGAAGAATTTTCTGTAATATTTCAAGACAAAGCAGTCATTTAATTATTATTTCTGAGCTGAATTATTTCATCATGAGGGATCCTCATTTCATCCTATACATTATGCTCTTTTTTGTTTTTCTCAAAACTAGTGTGATTACATAGATGTATATGTAAATTAATTGTTTCCTCTAGCTAATCTAAACTCTGTCAAATTTAGGCCAGGGCTCCACAGTTCATATCAAGGAATATAAATCCCCTTAGCTCTACTGAGTGTGTGTTCTGAAAGTGACAAAGTTCTAATACTAGATTTTTTTTTTTTTTTTTTTGCATTCTGCATATTAGTAATATGCATCTCATCAGGTAAATTAGTACTCCATGCTCCTAGTTCTTATAGTAGGAACACAATCAAGATTGTATTGTTTTTCCACATCCTGTCATGTAGATTTAATAGCAATATCACACGCTGTCTCAGAATTCTTCTAGGGCAAGGGAATTAAATCCCAAATACCTAGGATGTAGGTGTATACATTGACTACCTTTTTTCCTTTCAAATGTATGGAAATCCAGCAGATTCTGGATCGGTATTTTCTTGGTGGTCATTTTTTATGCACTATTTAATATAATTTATACAAAATGAAGTTATCTTTTGTGAAGATGTAAGAAATTAAAAACTGGCATTGAGTGACATTCAACAAATCTGACAAAAATTTTCCTTAAAAGAATTTTGCATTTKATATACATTACTAGTATAGATTTATCATAAAAAACCACAAAATACATGTCACAAATGTGGTACTGCTGTATACATACGACCAAGAATAGAGCGTCTTAATTTTACTGTACTGTAAAAGAATGTGCTTTATCACAGAGAAGAACATTAAAATTCACTTTTATTTTTCATTTTATGAAAGGATACTGGTGTAAATGTGCTATTTAAGAAAAAGAATTTAATGGCATGTATGCAGGGATTTTAACTTATGTTCATGAAGCAGTTATAATTCTATTAGAATACTTCTTCACTTTGAAATGAAACCTCTTTGATTTGAACTGAAGAGAAATCCTGGCACGACAGATTTTCATGTTTCATGAGAGAGTGTAGCAAATCTTAGAGAGTAGGTATCCTCTAGGATAAAAAAGCTAGGGAAAATGATCAATCAATCAATTAAACACACAAAAAAYAAACAAGCAAAAAAAAGTGAAAAAACAGCATTTACTAGCACATCTAACACAATAGGACATGTGAGAGTAGAAGTTTGAATTCAGTACAAAGACTTGTAGTCCATATCTTAATCTGACAAACCATTCTCTAGCTTTTGATTATTTCAATTTTATTTTCATATACTTAAAATAGCTTGGCATACATGTTTTTAAAGGGCATTTTTTTTCCTGTATCTATATGCGTCAAAAATTTGGTCTGTTTTTTTTGTTTGTTTTGGTTTCTTGTTTTCAAATGTTCTAAAAGCTGAACTAAGCTTTGTAAAACATCACACATGGCTTTCATAAACCAGGCTGATTTCACTTTTGTGTCTAGATATGTATTTAAACGCAAATATTTAGGAAACTAATTTTGAAACTGTTAACCTTTGGTATCCATTTTCCATTTAACTGATAAATGGTTTATTTGTTAAAATAATAAAATCAAGGAAAAAATMTGATTGATTTTGCAACATTTTAAATAGGTTTATTGCTAGTAACATTAGTATGAATAATCTCCGGCATTTCTTTTTTTTTTCAATGTAACCATGAAGCTGACGTAGATAAAGAATATTAAGTATTATAAATATTGTAAAATTCAAGCTATTACATTAAAACAAGTATTTGGTGCTTTCTGAGCCCCAAGGATTACTTAAAGAGAATCTATTCCTTACAAAGAGATGAGTTGGTACATTTTTATAGAATGAGTTGTTATTATGTGGCATCATTAAAGCATGATGGATTGATTCCATAATCACATTAGTAAATATATTTAAAACATGCATATCCTGACTASAGCCCCAGAATACAGTTTTTTTAGAGCCTTATTTGAACTGATGTTGTAAATCATAATTAAAATTTCTTGCATATGTGCACTGTCTGTAGTAAAAAATGCCAAGTTACATTGCTTCTGTTGTTTTCTGAATTAACTGAACTAACTGATAAAGCCAAAATGTTCCAAAGTCCTCTTAGATGATTACAGAATAAATATGCTTTGGTTAAGGAAAAGTTGCATGACTATCTCTTGAAGTGTTGTAGATTCCTCTGTGACTCTGTGCGGAGCTCTGTGGAAAGGCTATGAGCTCAGTTAGACTGAAAAGAAAAAGCCAACTGATTCTCAGACAGTTTTCCCATTAGCTTTTTCATGACTCTTTGTACAGGAAACATGCTAAAACTGGTGAGTTATGCTAATATAGTAATTAATACTTACTAGCTTTTTCCCTTAAATCACTTTTCTAAGGGCACTAGATAAATACAAATACTGTCATTTCTTGTTCCCTCATCACTATAGACTCCCCAGCTCTGAGAGGATTTTCCACAGCAGAGTGTACAGCCACGCCTAATAGCATAAACCTAGACATCTAAACATGGCATTTAATGAGTAACTGGTTTAGAGTTGACAATGTGGATAAATTTGACGTAGTGTTAGTATATATTTCCATTATTAGGAGTAATCCTGAAGAAGAAAAAAATATATATTTGAATTTAATTTTAGTAGGTGTAGCTCCAATATATATTATTTTAAAGAAAATAATAATTTTATATGCAAATATTTCAGTCTCAATAAAAAAAGGAAATATAACTGAAGTTGTTTTTGTAAAAAAAAAAAACCTTTGTTATTGAGCTATTGAATTCTTGAACACTTTAAGCTGAAAATTTTTCAGTTTGCTGAAGCTCATAATAATAATAATAATAATAATAATAACAACAACAACAACAACAAAATCCTTGCAGTTCAGTTATTCTAAATGAATTGAACTATATTTTCAAAGTGACCTATTATACAAGTCTGACCAACTAAACCAAAGTACTTGTATGGTGTTCCTTCTAAACTTAAGCCTTAAACAGTTAGATTTTTAAACTGTATCTAATTCCATTTATTCAAGCTATACAGCTTCCTTTTGTTTAAATTAGTAGATTCGTAGAATCACAGAATCTTTAGGGTTGGAAGGGACCTCTGGAAATCATCTAGTCCAACCCTCCTGCTCCAGCAGGGACACCTATAGCATGTAGCACAAGGTGGCATCCAGGTGAGTTTGGAAGATCTGCAGAGAAGGAGACTCCACAACCTCTCTGGGCAGTCTGTGCCAGGGCTCTGTCACCCTTGTAGCAAAGAAGTTTTTCCTCACATGGAGATGAAACTTCCTGTGCTTCATTTTGTACCCATTACCCCTTATTCTGTCACTGGCCGCCACTGAGAAGAGTTTGGCCCTCTTCTCCCTACATTCTCCCTGCAGGTACTTATACATATTGATCAGATCCCCTCTCAGTTTTCTTTTCTCCAGGCTAAACAGGCCCAGCTCGTTTAGTCTTTCCTCATATAGTAGATGCTCCAGTCTCTTAATCATCTTTACTTCAGGGCTAATCATTGTTTCTTCAGGGCTAAGCATTCTCTCTGTATATAGAGCTGCACAGCCTCAGAAAATAGGGTTATTGTTTCAAATCTGAACTTTTTCACTCAGAAGGCATTGAAAAGATTGACAATTTTTTGAAAAGAATAGAAATCAATTAAGGRAACTAAAAGAAGAATGTTTTGTGTATGTGTGACCATGCATTTATTTGAAAGAAGGAAAAGAGGGATAACTGGTTTATTAAGGTAACTCAAAGGGCTACGAAGTGTTTTCACTTGCTTTAGATACATAAGATCAYGAACACCAAGTTTTGGTAGAAATAAAGCAAGTGTTATAACCATTTGGTGATATCTAGAATTAACTCCATTAATATAGAGAGACAAGATTTTAAACTGTCACAATCAGCACTCTTACAAGGTGTGATCAGTCATTTGAGCAAGATGCTTTTTTTTTAATAACTGAGAATGCTGCATGTCAGTCATAATGCTACTTAAAGTCACTATCATACTCTCAAAGTGTATAGCTGCGATGTGATTTGCAGAAGCCATGGAAATGGCTGCTGTCAGCTTCGCAATAGATGAGGAACGAAGTCTGTCACGAACCTTGAGAACTTAATATATCACTAAAGACAGTTAATTTAGCAGCCATGACCCATGTAGGCAACAGAATTAAGAGCAAATCTGTTCCGCAATGATGTTCTCCCTCTGCACCTCTAGGAGTGCAAGTCAATATTCTGATTTCAGCAGTTTCCTCTCCAGCCACCTCTACGTCTGGTTCTCCATCTCTGCATTTATTTCAACAGCCCTCTGCCAGTTTGTTATGGCTAAGGTATATTCTAAATCTATGGTCTATGGTAAGTGCTCCCTCAAATGAGTTTTGGGATTGCAGCATGAAGCAGGCTAAAGATTTAAAACCATTTCAGTGTTGGACTCTCATATTCCTGTTAGGAGAGTAGGACTAGAATTCGTAATGATGTTTTATGCTCTGCTGGGAGAAGTAGAATTAAGAAAACTTTCTCTCACAGACCTTTTGTCACAGGTCATTGGTGACTTTGCAATGGTAAGATTACTCTTGTAATGTTTCTAGGTATACTTTTCAAGCTCTCCTTACAGTACATTTTCTGTCAAGAGATTCTTTTGTAATGTTGCTGAAATGAAATTATCAAATATACAGATGGATAAAACAGCAGGAAAAACAAATATAATAGAAAAAGTCRGCAGGCTTCTATGAAGGCTAGTTCAAATAACAGTCTTGGGAGAGAGTGAAATTTTCTTATTCTGAATGCAGTTTTATTTAGCCTAATTGATAGCTATCTACTTCCACCTGTTTGTATGCTGGAAATACTGGTGTTGGTTAAAAATAGCAAAAACAACAGCAATAGTTCTAATGTACTTGTTCATTTCAGAGGTGTTTTTACTATGGATTTATAAATAGAGTTGCTTTAAAAATTGACAGAATTTGGAACAGTATTTCAAGATTATTCTCTAAAACACTAAATTTTGGAAACACAATATATTAAGTTTTTTAAAATAGAGAAATAATGCTTTTCTTATTTAACTTATATAAGATAACATTATTTCCAGATTTACAGGATCACCTGCATCTGAACAGGTGTTCAGGAATTGAGAAAAAAAAACATGAGTAATCCTAGCTCACCCTAGTTTACTCATTAAATGGAAACAGAATAATTAAACCTTTTCAAATTCTTGCCTTCAGTTCTGTCCATGAAAGTATGTATTTTAACAGTCTTGTTTGTTGCATTGGTTAGTTTTCCTTTTTTTTTTTTTTTTTTTTTTTTTTCCCTTTTTTTTTTTTTTAATTTGCTTAAGTGAAGTTTTCTTACGAACATTGTCATCACTGGCATTAATTCAGCAACTTAATATTGCTCCAATGCAGATGTCACCCAATTAGACGTGAACCAACACTATTTTTGAATGAGGTTACAATGTCAGAACAAGCTAAACTAGGTATTTAGGTAGAAGGTTAGATGAACTATTATAATTGGAAAATGAGCAACAAAAACCAGACAAGGTTTACACAACTGTTGTCAAATCTTAAACAGAAATAACATAAGCCAAATGCAAGATGAGAACTCTTGCTCTCAATTTAATTAGAAACATATCAGTGAGGTCATCTGAGGAAAAGAAAAAAAAAAGAGAGAGAAAAGAAGATTTAGGCACCTGTAGAGTTGTGAACATATTATGAGAAGAAGAAAAAGAGCTGATAAGGTATGTCTTCTCCTAAGAGAAGGTAAAGATGTAACTTAGATCCTCTGAAACATGGAGCGATTAACTAGCGATGGGGAAAGGAAAGGTCACAAGAGAGAAGCATTGTGAAGTATCAAAGAAATAGCATCTCTGTTGAAATTTATGAATACCAAGGTTGGCAGTAAAAATTGGAAAGATCCTTTTAAGAGAAATGTCCTGCTGGTAACCAAATGTTTCTCTCTCTGTTGTGCAGGGTACTTGGGGGTACATTTACCAGCCTGAGCTGCCTGCAGGATGGAGGAATGACAATCTGCCCTGGGAACCCTGACCAGGCTTGAAATGGCGATAGGATGGTGCAGCAATGCTGACAACGTGTGGTCTGATCACAGCATCTGAGTAGACCCTTTGAAATATCTCAGACTGTGATGTTAAAAAGAAGCCATTTTATCCTTTGATATCTAAGAAGATAAGTGAGTTTGAAGATAACACTTCCCATTATGAACATTTGAATTTTCTGCAATCCTTTGAGTATAGGCCTGAGCTTTCTTGATCTTTTTTTATTTCATATATTATTTTTAATCTCAAAATATATCTCTGCTGAACATTTAAAATCAGCAAGAAAACTTTGTACCAAAAGAACATTTAATTCTAGYTGAATATTCCATGATTCAAAAAGGTATTTTGACTACCCTTTAAGAAGCATAATCTAGCAATCTTAAATAAAGAACTCATGCTACACAGGATATATAGTGACAGGAAAGAAAATGATGACTATGTTAAGTCATCAGGATACTTCAAATCTTATTTAATAAACCTCCACTTCTACTGTTCTTTGCTGTTCACATCAACATTTTAGTATAGAATTGACTTATATTTCCCGCATTGATTTCAATGACATACTTGACATACTTTGTTGCTGTATTTGTAAGTGTTGCTTTCATCTTTTAACAAATGTCTGGATAGAATTGCTGCTACTAGACATGAATTCACTTATTTCATTTTTCTTTCAAAATCATTGGAAGTTTTAAAGAGTTACACCTCTTTTAAATGCTTAGATCTTTTGGAATTGAGTACATCTTTCATTCTACTTCCATATAAAACTTTTATTTAGCTATTCCAGTTTTCATTTTTTGCTTTCCATATTTTATAACATTTGTCTTGGTTTTGTCATCTTCCATTTTGCTTTTTTTGTTTGTTTGTTTCATTCCCCATCTGCCTAGTGTCCTAATGTGAATGATATATATATATACAACAAAGCATGCCTTTCAGCGGAATTCCACTCACAAATCTAAGTGTTTGAATATAAAGAAGTTATGAGAACATGAAAAGAAAATTACATATATACATAAAATCAGCATACACCAGACATACATACAAAATCAGATCTTGTATTCAGCTTACAGGATTTTGTGATTTTAGAGCTATTTTGGCTTTCAGATAACCTTTTGAACAATATAGAGTATATAAACTATTTGAAATTTGGACTTGGGTTAGATGATGTAAGGAGATCTTATCTTCATGAAAGCTTCAATGTCCTCTCTTTCTAGTGATATTTAGCATTATTTGCATCATTTTAGCTCTCTGTGGCTAAAACTTTTCTTGCTAGCATAGAAGTAATTTACTATAAAGTGTTAAACTTAGCATGATAGGTGATTAGCTAGCTCTATTGTTGAAAAATGTGAAATAAAAGAGGGGGGAAAAAATCTTCAAGAAAGGATAAGAAATGTTATCTATAACCTGGGGAACCTGAACACTCACCAGCTGCTTTTATTTATTTGATTGCTTAAACATACCTTTTAATTAAGATCAGGTGCAAAAATGTCTCAAAAACTGTTACATAATCAAGTAATTTTTTTAAGAGAAAGCGACAGCAGCAAAAGTTCTTGATAACTGTTAGTATTTTTAAGGAAATGACATCAAATTGAGGAAAGCCATAGCAAGGACATAAGAGCTTTTTTGTTCATTTCAGATTTTCATTTTCTTCACAGCCTTCTTTGTCAAATCTCATAAAAGTATCTTAAAAATCAAAAATGACTATCAAATCAGAGGGCTTTTATGAAGTAACTATGGACAAGCTCAAATATATTTATAATACTTGTACATCAGTTAAGTAAAATAAAGCCTCTGATCTCAGTTAAGTCTGAGAGAAAATTGTCAACAATTTCAGTTAGATGATAGTATCAGCAGCTTGGCTGAACACCAGCAGGATATCACAGAAATACAGAATGGTTCAATTGATTCCAACCTCTTCAGACGTTGGAAGGGACCTCTGGAGATGGTCAAGTYCTATCCCACTCCACTGGACTCACTCCTGCTGGCAGTGCTTTAATTTTTTTTTTTTTTAATTTTATTTTTAATTGCCAGTTAATTGCCAGTTACTATTTACTAAGCCCATCCCTATAAGAATTGCACCAGTTAATGGTGGATGTTGTGGTGCATCACAAGGATCATGCACTGGTGAATAAAACTCACTAACCAAAGCCTAGTGCAATATTATTTGCCCCTCTGGATTATTTTACTGTGCTCTTTAATGAGCTGCTAGGACATTATTTTATATCAGGTAATCTGTATTTTTTTCCTGTGTATAAAATACATAAAGTATTATTATCAATTTGATCATATGCTAACATATACTTACTGCATACTGTTGTCTCTTATTATTGCTGTGGTTCGCAACTTTTAAAATATCTCAGTGTTCTGAAAGTAAGGTAGAATTTCCTTAAAGGAAATGTTACAAAGAAGCCAAGGAATACAGCAGTGATTTACTCTTGATCACATACTAAGTCAGTGGCAGAGTCAGAAATAAAACTAGAGTTTCTTTTTTTCCCCTTGAAATGTCCTCAGCTCACTTTAATTGTATCTCGCTTAGTTGGCCGTTATTTTTGTAATTTCTCTTCCATCCTCTAGCCCTTCAAATTAAGTCAAAGAAAGGGCAGAAAAAAAATGTGTTCAAAGGGATGGCCCAGGGGAATATTTGGTAATTTTGAGCCTATGACAGGAAAAGTGAGCATTATTTCTCTCACATTCAGACAGAGGAGAGGTTTGCAGTGTTTAACAGCCCACTGGCTGTTGTCACTGCTGTCTTATGGCTGAAGTGTTCTTTTTAAATCCCACCTCGCTGTTATTACACGTGAAATGTTTGGAGTTTTGTCCAAGTGACATATACAACCAATATTTCCACACAGTTCAATAATAAGACTTTATAAATGGAATGGGTTGATAATGAGCTGTGCTTCTAATGCAGTTATGATGGTTATTCTCTAAATTTCTCATTGCCTTTTTGACTCCTATCTTGGGAATTAGAGTCTATGCATTAAAACAAGTCCATTTTGCCTCCTATGTGTAAGGAGTAATCTCTCAAATGTGAAAAAGAAAGAATTCACCTTAGGATAGAACAGTAGAAAGATATTCATCACACTAATTCATATATGAGTCTCTATCGCTTGTAGCAAATGTAGCAAATCCCATGCAAGTGTGTTTGAACTACAGTATTGAGAGAGCCTGCCTAGAACTATCTATAGTCTAAAAGGCAAAACTGAACTGAAAGAAAATACAGAAGAATGAACTGGCCAACAAAGCCTGTATAGCTTGCAGGGATTATAACCGTTTCCTAGTAGGAAAGATAAAGATCAGTCAATACATACCAGTAGTAAGTAGATTTGCACACAGAGTATTTCATTTTCACACCTTTGAAATTTGGTTTTGTTTATTTGTGAATGAAAACAAATGATTTCACAGTTTTCCAGAAGGTGGGACTGACATAGAAACACAGACACCGTAGAAGGAACAGATCTTACRATGGGCTGCTCTGCAGCAGCTCAACCTGGGAGCCTGAGGTATTTTTCCTCTAAGGAAGTTTTGATATAGCTCCATCTCCTCAACACAGAACCCAGTAATAAGTCATATTGAGATCTGAGTAATACTGATTTGTCTCCATGAATAATGCAGATTATTTATTCAGATTATTTGCAAATCTACATTGAACTGTATGTATAGAGTTTAGATGAGCTTTGTTGTTTCTTGCTGTGGTTGACTGGAGCTAAAATAGATGTAAAATAAACAAAACAGCAGCCATTCTATGTTGCTGTCATTCAAACCTGTGAACCATATTGCATAGTTTGCAAAGCGTCCTACAGTCAGAACAGGGCTGCCCTTATATAATAAAACTTATAATAGTGTGTAAAATAACACTGTACCAAGGCAGGCAAGAAGAAAAACAAAAGATTCACAACAATAAATAGGAAAATAGGAAATAGAAAAAAAAAAAAAAAGTGACTGAGAAGTTAAAGAACATGATTCAAGACTTTATGAAGGTTTGGATGATGCAAATATTGTGAGTTTACCTAAGATGACAGTATATGACAATATATGTTGTCAATAATGACAACAGGAAGTAAAAGGGTGTAATGGAAAAAAACTAGGGAATTTAATCAGTGCTATATTCATCATTCTTTTGCCTTCAGAACAGTTTAGACATAAGTCTCATGACACGTTAGTCAAACCAGCCTCTAGAATTTGCTTTTCATGTGTCAAATCTATAATTAAATCTACTTTAGGTGAGAGTTATATAACTTAAAAATGTATAGTTATGTAATGTAAGAAAGATTAGATACTGATATACATACATACATACATATATATGTATATATATAAAAAAATCACCTAATCTTTGTAGACCATTTCTGTGACTGGTTTTGTTTCTTGGTTTCCTTGGAAACTATTGAGCAGAAAGAATTTGGAGTAGTAATTCTGTTTAAGTATGAAAGAATATATGATGCTATCAAAAATTATTCCTTCCATTCATTACAAGTGCTATTTCTATAGTTAAGTGACACTTTCAATCATGATATATAGTCATTTGACATGCATTGAACATTTTGAATTACAACAACTGCTGTTTAATTAAAACAGAAAATGGTACAGGTGATAGCTTTCTTCAAAACTGTATACTAATATATTTAGTAATAGATAAGTCAGTCGCTCTGTAACAACAACACCCCCAACTGTATAGAAAGAAAAGCAATGGTCTGTAGCATGTGATATTATGTCTAGTTTTAGGAAAATCTAATTATTTTGTTCATAATTTAACAGCAGTTTTTTACAACTTTGTCTCTCCATGGGCATCTTCAGAGCAGGATGTGCTTTATATAATAATCCAGTATAAAGTCATATGCACATGTATCACTGTTCCCTCCCTTTCGTTCCAAAGCTGTGAAATTTCTATTCCTATTTTTTTCCTGCTGCCAGAGCTCTCTTTCCCAAGGAAAATGAAGAGACTTTTAATACAGTAGGGAACTAAGGAATTTGTTAGTAGATTAAGAAAATGAAGAATAATCAAAATCCCCTAGTGAGCTAGAAATGTGAAACAAAAGATATCATAGAATCATAGAATCATAGAATGCTTAAGGTTGGAAGGGACCTCTAGAGGTCATCTAGTCCAACCCCTCTGCACACGCAGGGTCTCCTAGAGTGTGGCACAGGGTGTCCAAGCGGGTTTTGAAGATCTCCAGAGAAGGAGACTCCACCACCTCTCTGGGCAGCCTGTTCTAATGCTCTGTCACCCTCATTGTTAAGAAATTCTTCCTCAAGTTCCTGTGGAATTTTTGGTGCCTCAATGTGGCCGTTTCCCCTAGTTCTATCACTGGCCACCACTGGGAAGAGGCCAGCCCCATCCTCCTCACTCCCTCCCTTGAGGTATTTATATACCTTAATCAGGTCCCCTCTCAGTCTTCTCCAGGCTGAAGAGGCCCAGCTCTCTCAGCCCTTGCTCATAGGGCAGATGTTCCAGGCCCCTAATCATCTTTGAAGCCCTGCGTTGGACTCTCTCTAGCAGCTCCACGTCTCTCCTGCACTGGGGAGCCCAGAACTGCACACAGTACTTGAGGTGCAGCCTCACCAGGGCTGAGTAGAGGGGCAGAATCACTTCCCTCAACCTGCTGGAGACGCTCTGCTTAATGCACCCCAAGATCCCATTGGCCCTCTTGGCCACAAGGGCACACTGCTGCCTCATGGTCAACTTGTCATCCACCATGACGCCCAGGTCCCTCTCTGCAGGGCTGCTCTCCAGGAGGTCGGTCCCCAGCCTGTAGGCATGTCTAGGGTTATTCCTSCCCAGGTGCAGGACCCTACACTTGACCTTGTTGAACTTCATGAGGTTACTCGTCGCCCATTTATCCAGTCTGTCCAGGTCCTTCTGGATGGCAGCACAGCCCTCAGGTCTACCAGCTACTCCTCCCAATTTTGTATCAGCAAAMTTGCTGAGGGAGCACTCCATCCCTTCATCAGGTCGTTAATGAATAAATTGAACAGGATCAGACCAAGGACTGACCCCTGGGGGACACCACTAACCACAGGCCTCCAGCTGGACTCGGCACCGCTGATAACCACTCTCTGAGCCCTGTCATTCAGCCAGTTCCTAATCCACCTCACTGTCCACTCATCTAACCCACTCTTCTGGAGCTTGCCCAGGAGGATGCTGTGAGGGACGGTATCAAAAACCTTGCTGAAATCCAGAKAGATGACATCCACCGCTTTCCTCCCATCTATCCATCTAGTCACCCCATCATAGAAGGCTATCAGGTTAGTCAAGCATGATCTCCCCTTGGTGAACCCATGCTGGCTACTCCTGAGCACCTTCTTCTCCTCCATGTGCCTGGAGACAGCAGCCAGGATGAGCTGCTCCCTTACCTCTCCAGGGACAGAGGTCTGGCTTACCAGCCTGTAATTGCCTGGGTCCTCCTTCTTGCCTTTTTTTGAAGACCAGGGTGACACTGGCTTTCCTCCAATCCTCCGGCACCTCCCCCGTTCTCCAGGACCTTTCAAAGATGATGGAGAGCGGCTCGGCTACGACATCTGCCAGCTCACGCAGCACTCTGGGGTGCATSCCATCGGGGCCCATGGATTTGTGGGTGTTGAGTTTCCTCAGGTGCTCTCTAACCAAGTCTTCCTCTACTCGGGGCAAGTCTTCCTCTCTCCAGTCCCTTCTCATTTCCCTAGKGTCTGGGACRCTTRRGGGCTGCYCTTGAGAGYTGTCAGCCCTATCTGGGCTCTGTAGTTCCTGGGGACCAGCCCTAGCAGAGAAGACTGAGGCAAAGAAGGCGTTTAGTAACTCTGCCTTCTCCACATCCTCCATCACCAACGCACCTTCCCCATTCAGCAACGGACTGACATTTTCTCTAGCCTTCCTCTTGCTGCTGATATATTTGTAGAATCCCTTCCTATTATCCTTGACGTCCCTTGCTAGTTCTAATTCCAAGCAGGCCTTGGCCTTCCTCTTCACACCCCTGCATTCCGTGACAATGTTCCTATATTGTTCCCATGTGGCCTGGCCCTTCTTCCACCTAATGTATGTCTTTTCCTTCTCATTAAGTTTGCCTAGCAGCTCCTTTCTCATCCACACAGGTCTTTTGCCCCTCTGACTTGACTTTCTACTGGTAGGAATACACCAATCCTGGGCTTGGAGAAAGCTTGAAGCTAAGTCAGCTCTCCTGGACGCCCCTTCCTTCTAGGACCGTGGTCCAGGAGATTTCTCCAAGGAGCTCCCTGAGGAGGTCAAAGTTGGCTCTCTTGAAGTCCAGGGCAGCAATCCTACTTCTTGCCCAGCAACCTCCACACAGGATCATGAACTCCAACATCTCGTGGTCACTGCATCCAAGACTTCCCCCAACCCTCACATTTCCCACTAGACCATCTTTGTTGGTTAGTATCAGCTCTAGCAGTGCACCTGCACTTGTCGGCTTTTCAACCACCTGCATCAGGAAGTTATCCACAACGCTCTGCAGGAACCTCCTGGATTGTCCGCTCCCGGCTGTGTGATCATCCCAGCAGACATCAGGGTGGTTAAAGGCCCCCACAAGGACCAGGGCTTATGATCGCGAGGCTTCTTGCAGCTGCCTGTAGAAGGCCTCGTCCACCTCCTCATCCTGGTCGGGAGGCCTGTAGTGAACTCCAACAGCCGTGTTGCCCCTGTTGCCCTGCCCTTTGATCCTCACCTACAGGCTCTTGACTTGCGCTCCGTCCTCCCCTATGCTGATTTCCATACACTCCAGCTGCTSTCTCACGTAAAGAGYGATTCTGCCACCTCGCCTTCCTGGCCTGTCCCTCCTGAAGAGCCTAAAGCCCTCCATGGCCACGGCCCAGTCATGAGAGCCTTCCCACCACGTCTCAGTAATCACAATGAGATTGTGGCCCTGCAATCGCACAAGCATCTCCAATTCCTCTTGCTTATTCCCCATGCTGCATGCGTTTGCATGGTAGCAGTTTGCGTTGCAGGCATTTGAGTTGGGCTCCCAACATGCCCCTCGTTCTAGCTGGGGCAGCTGCAGCTTGACACTGTGGGCCTTTARGAGTCACCATGTTCTGCCCTTTAGTCTCTTCAGGCCTGGGGCCTACTCCACGGGCAATGGTGTTAGGCTGTTGCGTTGGCACAACGGGCCACTGCCTGCCCTATCACCTGCTTCCCCGACGATGCCCCCCTCCCCCCTCAAATCTAGTTTAAAGCCCTCTCGATGAGCCCTCACGACCCAGGCCCAGCTCACGACCCAGGACCTTCTTCCCCCTTTGAGAAAGCTGGATCCCGTTAGGTTCCAACATGCCTGGTGCTGTGTAAGTCCTCCTATTCCCAAAAAAGCCAAAGTTGTGGTGATAAATATCTAGATAGCTTCAGAAAAATAGATATCTCCAGATTAAAATATCTAAAGTGTTTATATTAGGCATATGCAAATATAAGAAATGTCTAAACATCCTTATCATCCCTGAGCTCTTGATTCACTTGTTCAAATATAACTGTCCGTTGCCATTTGAGACAATTTACGTCTCTCCAGAATAATTACACAAAGGTGACAGAAAAGACTTATGAGAGAGGAACGTCAAGGAGCTGCCAGGATACTAAAGATATCTCTGGAGCACAGATATTCCTTCTTAGGTAATTCAGATTACCCTAAAACACTGGTTAATCAGCATATTCATCTTTCAAGGCCCCACAGCCTGTGTTGACTAGGACTTAAATATTGTAAGACTGTTTTATGTCCTGCACATGTAGACACCAAATATGTATGCATTTACCTGAATGTAGACATCTTAATCGGTATCTGAAATTTATTGAGTATTATGATTAGGCAGGACTTAGAGGAATATGGTAAAACTTGGCAGYTGTAAAATTTAGGCCCCAGACAAGAAAAGACTACAGGTTGTAGACAAGAGGTGTCAGTTGAAGCTGAAATTTCAATTTAGTTTTGGTAGGAGAGAGACATCCTACAAGGAACAAAGCTAGGATCAGCTAGGATTTGAAATGAGGGCAGGAATAGCAAAATGAATGAACAAACAAGGCAAGAACAGAGGATTTTCTTTCCTTAGAAAAGGAAGGTATAATGAGTGGAGAAAAATGAAATCAACATTTATTGATATTAATAAAAAGATATATGCAGTATTTATACATAGATGTTATACATGCATATCACACAGAAATACAATACACCCACACACCTGTGTGTATAAAATATATCATATACAAAAATATGTAAAAGAGAAAGTATWGAAAATGTCCAAAATGTGACCACTTTTACTGTATGACTTGCTAACGAAGGAACCATTGTTGTCTGCTCCTCTGTTTTAACCATTCAAAGCATGTGATTTAATCCTACTGCATATCAGTATTAGCTCATGAATTTGGCAGCTACAGATTCTCTCTGCCTCTTACATTCATGAATATTTACTGTAAACATGTGTAGGATTTTTAGTGACTCACACCAAATATGTAACAATATTGTAAAAAAATATGTAACAATCCTTTTCATTCTGTTTCTGCCTGTAATAGAGAGTTTTCTTTAAAAAAAAAAGAAATCATTTTTCAACAGTTAAGTAGATCTATACACCTGAAATTTGAGTACAAATAACATCTACTGTTCCATCTCCTTTGATCTATTATACTTGGAAAAGGTCTGGGGAAAGACAGGAATTCTTTGTGACATATATACAGTTTTTATATATATATTTTTTGAATAATAATAATAATAATAATAAGGTGCGTGTTCTGTTAGGGCTCTTGCCTAACATCATGCAGTGGGAGAGTCTCTTTGAACTTTCAGCAGTGATCTTTCCTTCTGGATTAAGAGGCAAAGAGGGAAGTAACTTTTAAAATACGTGAGAGCCAAAGCATAAGCAGAATGCCCACAGGTCAAAAATAGCATCTTGAGTTACCTCTCAAAATTGATCAGAAATCAGACTCTGAAAAGCATTTATATCTCCAGGTCTCTCCAGGTCTAGATATAAGCAGAATGCATTGCTCTAAAAGTGCAGATTTATTGTAGTGATGTTCCAGTCCATGTGAAGTTTATACACTTCAATCATATTTCATTTCCTTCTGTTGACTGATATCTGACAGAGTTCTTTGCTTTTCTTATTCTGTTTCTACATCTCTTATGACAATTCAGATACTTCTTGTCAAAAAAGTTTTCTCAGACACTCATTTATGGAGAGCATTTTTTAAACAGAAATTTTAAGGATAGACCGGGTCAGGAAGTGAAAACATCTTTTTTTTTTTTTTTTTTTTTCCTCAAGCATGATGTTTCTGGGTTTTTTCAGATTGTAATTTTAAAGTATAAATTTGTCAGCTTATTTTAAGGAAACCATACATATCAAAACCTTTCACTTTAAGATTTTTAGTGAGCATAGAAGTACTTCCAAATGCTCACTGACATATTTCACAAAGATTTGTGTTTTTTTCTGGATGGATATCAAAATAACAAAAACCCTCTGTGACTGCATGCATCAAAGCAGCAGCCTAAGCTCAAGCTGCAAACACCTACATTTCCTCCTGGGACTCATTTTAGATGCAAAATAGGTTGCGTATTACTATTGTTGTGGCCTATCCAAATATGCAATAATAATACTCCCTTTATTATTCCATTTCACTTTGTATAGGAGGGAGGGAAAATTGTTCTCAAGAATCCTTCAATTCTGGCATAATTTTGACTGAGCTTGGAGCAAGACATATGAAAACTTCAAGGTATTGATTGCCCATTTACCACTTAGTCCTACTTTTTAAGTAGAATCAACACTGAAAGAACTTCAGGGAATTTCATGTAGAAACAGATCTATATTCCACATAGGAATGGGAATTCTCTTACTAAGACTAACATTTTTTCTCTATTCCTCCTTCTCTATTTAGTTTTTTTGCTAAATAAAATGTTATGTTTATACTCATATGGTGGATTAAAAAAAAAATATATACAATTACTTTTAACTTATAAAAACATCTGGAATAGTTTGTAAGCCCTTGCACTCAATCTATTAATACAAAACGTAATATATATTGAAGCACTAAATTTTTTTTTAGAATTCCAGCATCTCYTATACTGTTGCTTGCCATATTTTATCTCGTTGGAATTTTTTTTTCCTGGTGCTTTCTAGTTCTATTTGCATGAAAGAAGATTGTAGTCTTTTTCTTTTCATTTTATTTGCAGAACGGACACAAATCAAAACAGGTAAGCTGTTCATTACAAGCTTTCCCGTTTCTAGGACCAGTAGGAAAAATGTGCACTAAAGATGTAGAGTCTATAAGGCTGATAAGGTGATTCATTAAAAATTCTTGACAAAAGACAAATCTAAAAAATATAGATAAACATCTAACTTTTTTCTAATGGTGAAAATGCTAGCTCACTAGAATTTTATATTCAGATACTCTGTGAGTTAGCTGTCCAAAGCAATATACCTGGTTTCAAGTTATTAAAATTGTCTTCTAGTAATATAATTCTAAAAATGATGTTAATGACTGTTTCTGTAGACCTTTTTTTAATTATACAACTTCTGCAAAACTGGTGAATACTGTCTTTTGCTATATGCTTAGTTAATTCAAGGAGAAATTTTCCATCCTTGAAAACCCAGTAGAATTACCAACTGAGAGAAAGATTGGTAGTCAAAACAGATTGCTCCAGCCAAGGAGAAGAGGCAATAGTGAAAAGCTACTTCATATTGAGTAAGGGAAAAGGGAAATGAATGCTGGAGATTGTAGCATGTCTGAGTCTTTGTGTGATAAAAAGTGGCAGTTTTGGAGATTCTATGAATAGAAAAGTAATTTTGGTGTTAGTGGGTGTCTTAATTAGAATCAAAACTCATTAACTTAGCCATTTATACCCAGAAAACAGGTTATCAATACATAAATAGGATGAAAAGAAATAATTTCCTGTTAATGTGGAGATTACCTCGGACAATATGTCTAGTGTTCTTATTAATTGTACATAGAATTAGAGTTCTTTTTACCCTATTCCTCTTATTGAAAATGATATTACAAAGTATTTAACTGCATCAGTTAGGGCAGTTTTCAAGGTCTAAGTTCTTTTTAGGTCTAAGATCTAAGCTTTTTCCACCCATTTTTAAGGACTTATATTTTTTAAAGAAACTTCAGGCTATAAAAACAGTGGCCATGAACCTAGACACAGGCTGTATTGAAACCTGAGAAAAAGAAATCTCAGGTTTAATGTTTAGACATTAATATGATCTCAGTAAGAAAGGTGTAGGTCATAATTTTGTAGTATGCTTCTTGCTGATCATCAAGAAGATGTGCTTGGAATTTTTAGACATTTTCAGTTATTTTTATGAATGAAGATGTGATTGCAAGTTCCATAGCAAACATAGASTTCTTCTGGTAAATGAAGAAGCAGAGAGTAATATGATCATGTTGAGATATACAAGATACAAATAAGATGGAAAAGTCTAATTTATTATTAGGTTAACTGTAGTCAGCTATGCAAGTAAGAAAAATGCTTATATCGAATGGAGACATGGAATACTGCTGTTTCAGCTTAGGCTCCTTATTAAGGATGGGGAAATGAAAGAAGGTTTAGTCTAAAATGACTCCAAAATCAACTGTCATTACCATAAAGGAAACAGCTTTTTTTGTTTTATCAAAGGAGGTTATTCTTTATTCTTGTAGACAGGGAGGCTTGCACATGAGTTTTCTATTCTGATTAAAATATTAGTGTCTCGAGATGAAAGTGCTAACCTGCTGTTGTGAGCTAAAAATATAATGGAAAAAAAAGATCAAAATATTCTCTTGGGGGATCATTTTGTGTGGAAAGTAGCTTCCAGTGCTTCTAGATCAAAACCCACCAATATCCTTTCAATAAAATATTTTAGGATGCTTGAAAATTGCAGAAAGCCTATCTTCTTCACAGTTTACMAGTGCTTCTGGTACAGAGAGTAGGCAAAATGCTTAATTTTGTACAGAAATTTGTAGACTAATACCTTCCATTGGAACTAAATCTGTATTCATACTGGCAGGAGGAAGATTCACAGGATTGAGAGGACAAGATTGTGAGGATTTACATAATTCAGACTTTCAAATGACAGAGATAAAGCTACTTCTTTCCTCTTCCCCTCCCTTCTTACACTCAAATGTAGTAGATTTTTCCTTCTAATGTTCCTATGTATCAGTTTTATGAAATGTTACATCATTTTAAGAAAACTCTCTGTTGAACTCCCTGATGAAAAGTTTTATCTTTTAAACTTTCTCATCAACACCACTACTTGCACTCAAAGTTCTGACATTATGCTGAGTCAGACTGTATCTTCAAATTAATTTAACTGCATATCCTCATGTTTTACACTATGAACAGATGGAGAAAAGCCAGGGGAAATCAGCAGTATTCTCCTACTTCCAGTATTTATTATACTATACATATCATTATAGGAGAAAACTTTATTTTTTTTTCAAAAGACGAGTTTAGAAAAAAATACCAATAGAGCCCTGAAAAAAATGTAATCTTATAGTAGGGTTTTAGAACCAACAAAGCATGTATGTTTCATGTACAAAACAGAAGAAAAATACAACTTCAATCCGAAGTTCTCTCTTACTGTGAAAAAAAAAAATCCTTTTTGTTAGAACAAGGGAGAGATAAATCACAGAGGTAAGATCAGTCACTGAAGTTTCAGTGGAGCAAACTCTGCGAAAAGTAAATGTGTAGAACTGGTTATTTAAGGACACTCAGGAAACTATCAATTTGTAGTTAGGAACATGCTGTGGTAACTTCTTAGCTTAGTGATTGTATAAGTAGATCAAAGATGTTGGTTGCTGTTTGGGTTTCAGGTGCATCCTAAGTAAAGTTAAAAGTAAATATTGGTCACTGGAACTGAGTAAACACAGAAACAGTCCTTTTTTTTTTTTTTTTTTAGAAATAAGTCTTTTACAGATATTCTGTAAGGTCCTATACATCCTATACAACTGGATATTCTTTTTTTATATACACCTGCCATGAACAGTCGAGCTGAGTTTCTATACTTAAATAGTGTACTACATAGCTGCTATGATGTAAAATATTCATGTGAGTCCCAACTTTAGAGTGTCCAGATTTTAGGTATGCATTTTAGGTCCAGATACCTATTTGATTCATCACCAACACCCCTATTATTTCTGTAAACAAGTGCTTCAACTGGATCCTTGCTGTTGCTGACACTTCTGGCATTGTCTTAGTTCCTGCTGTCTGGTGTTCATCTTGAAGTGTCCTTCCTATCTGTTGCTTCATAACTCTCCTTCCTTCAGAAGAAAATTATACTCCTTACTCTTAATCAGATCAGAATATATGTTATCTAATTAAAAGAAGAGGAACAAAGGCATATCAATATAGAGCTTGGCAAGCATTTCAGGTTCTGCTATTGGATTTTTGAGCATGACCAACTTTCCTGAGAACCTCGGCATGGTTCTCTACTGGCTCAGTGTATTCTATATGAGTGCTCTCATACAAATAACCATTCTCATATGTCTGTTAAGGTGATAACAATGTCATATAAGTGATGATAGGTACATGCTGAAGACCATCCTGACCATTTCAGTTTGGGAAGCAGGTGGAATAATTTGTTTCTACTCAAGGGAAATACTGGGAAGAAAATGTCTGCCATTTTATTATACCTTTAAATAGRCTTATAAGGAACATAATAAGTAATTTCAATTGAGAATACAATAAATATATTGTTTTTAAGAATGTTAACCTTTTATTATCAATAACCAGTTTTAAGAAGTGGAAGCTAAAAAAATAAAATTTCTTGAAATAATTGCTTGAAGAATAAAAGCTTCCATGTGTACAGGCTAAACTTTTCATTGAATGCTGTCTTCATAGAATAATGTTTACAAGAATGAAGTTAAACTCTGGTAGCTTTGCATGTTCAGTGATTATGTGAAATAATAAAAAAGAATCTATCTAAACAATTTCATGTAATAAGGCTGAATTAAAAAAAAMACTAAGCAATATTGATTAATTAAGCTGCTCTGTGTTTAAAACTTGTGGGKTTTTTTTTAATAAAAAATGACAAAATTGTAGGTGACAATAGTGCAACAACTTATAGAGCTGATACAAGAAGTGGTATGAATTGCATGATCTCAAAAAAACCTCATCCAGAACTCACTGAATTCAATGCAAATTTTCTACTGACTCCAGTAGGTTCAAGAGAAGGCCCATATTTTACTAGGCCTCCATACAACTGAATATATATATAACAGAAGAGCTCTTTTGTCATTCAGGGTGCCTGGATAATTTAGAAGACCATATTTTCACTTAATGGAAAACAGAAGACTTTTTTATCTTATGAACTAATTTGGCACTATATTAAAGTTGTCAGATATTATGTGATATATTTGAGGAAGAAGTAAGAAATAAGAGATAAGAGTAAGAGATGCTTGTTTATCTTTCTTCATTGTGATTAAATGGCTGGAAGTGCCAAAGTGGTTGTGGGTGAGTCAGCCACAGTGGGCAGGCAAATGAACGAGCCTGTTGCTTTAAGTTCTCCATGCTGGAAAATGCTGGAAAAAAGAATAAAAAAAGGGATCAGATGAGACTTAGGTTTGGTAATAAGGTAGAAAAGTTAATTCTTACCAAAATTTTCCATTTCTAAACCTTTCCATTTCCCCAAAATATTTCTGTTGTTAGAAACACCAGGTGGAACTCAAATAAATAAATAAATAATAGATAAATAAATAGATAGATAGATAGATAGATAGATAGATAGATAGATAGATAGATAGATAGATAGATGTGAGCAGCGTATGCTGGCTGAAGAAACACAACTTAATTATTACTTGTGTGACACTGTCCATGAGCACATAGGCAAAAGAAGAATGATTTTGTTCTCTTCCATAAAGTCCTAATTAGGGCTCTTTTAAGCTGTGTTGTTTGTTGTCATTTGAGTTGAGACTTCAAAAATAAGGGATTTTCCTGTGTGTGTGTGACCTACTGTGGAGCTGTTCAAGGACATACACTCTATAAATAAACAAGCTGAAAAGAGCTCCATGACACTAAGTTCCCTTTCATCAAAAAGCTAAAAGGCTTTAATACTAGGGAGTCCTTGACAAAAGTACATCAAAAATACTCAAATACTCAACTGCACTCAATCAAAGCACTTGAAAAATAAAATAAAATTAAAATAAAAAACATTTACAGTAAATAAAGAAGATAGCTGAAGTGCTATTCTTATTGAAAGGATAGAGCAGAGGAGAATGTGTGGTATTAATTACCATGAATAGTCAGCTATGAGGGTAGCTGTACCTTGTTATCTGTGTAGATGCCACTAGAAATGATGGACATAGGAAAAAAAAAATTCAATAAAAACATAGCTCTGATTTTTTTTTTATTGATTTAGAATAGCAGAGGAAAATATCTTGACTTAAAATCTAATGATACTGTAAAACAACTTCACCCAAAGAATACTGTTCCTTTTAGATCATGTGCTACAGGTCTTTGAAACTGAATATAATATAGCAACTTCTGTCATTTAGAGAGAGTCTTACTTGCTCTTTACCACTTTCACAACTTTCACAAGAAGAATTTTTTTTTTTAATCCATCTCTTAACAAATTGTTGTCTTCTTTTCTCAAACTAAACATATTTCTTTCTGACATCACATTCTGGTCAATAGCAGTTCAGGAAAAGTAAAATGAAAAAAAAAGAAGAAAAAAAGGGAGAAAAAGAAAATATTTCCGTGGTAAGTTTCCAATATATTGAAAGTAAACTGGCATGATTTGAAATGAGTAGTTTGTGTGCAGTGTTGGAGATAAGTTTCAAGCCCCAAACAAGCAACTCTGAATGTTTTGATTGTGTATTTCCTTTGGTTGTGGTAACAAAGAATATTGCAAAATATTTCAAGTGGAAAACAAGAGCAGTAGTTTTCTTTCTCAAAGAAAAATGAATTCTTTTAAATATATGTAAGCTCAGAAAACAAGGATGATGCAGAGATGCATAAAACTTCATGTTTGCTCTACTTAGTAGAAAATTGTYTTTTATTTTCAAGTGCAAATCTCTTAATAAATCTTCTGGGATTTTACTTGGCATGTTAGGACATTTCACATGTACTTTTTTTATCTTGATCTATTAAAGCCCACAGAATTTAGATCTGCCAGGTTTTGTAAAATTCTTAGGGCCATAGAAAAGTGAGGTTAGAAAGGACCTCAGAAGGGATCTAGTCCATTTTCTTATACAGGAGTTTTGATTTTCATTAATATTAGTAATATCTATACTTTCAGTTTGCATATGCAAAGACAGACAAACTGAGCTTGATACATTTCCTCTTGCTTTTTATTACTACTAAGAATAAATATAAAAATAATAATATCTACCTGTGAGAGAGGACACTTTAGAATCCAGAGGTTTTTAAGGCATTAGTCTTGACTTTGGAAGTCTGATTTTATTTTTACAACATATTTTATGGTTGATCTCAGAAAGTGAATGTAGAACAAATCTATGCAATGCAACAGAGCCCGCTGCACACTGAGTCAGCTCTGATGCCAAAAAGCATAGTTGTGTTGGTTGCACAACACCAAAGAATCAGTATATCTCTAGTATGCAGAGAAACAGGCTGTGTTAAGCTGCATACAGCCTCAAGTGTTGAGCCTAGGTAGAGTATCTCCATAGGTCAAAATATTAATTTGAAGCTCTCGTGTGTCTTTTGTTCAGCCTACTGAAATCTTTTATCTAGGCTTGAGCTCCCCTAATCCTTAAAGTGAGCTAGTCKTTTATATCAGCATAGAGAGAAGAGGGCTTCTTTAGATCTCTGCATCGTATTAATGTACTTGAGTGGATGAGGCTACACTTAGACTATTAGAATTACCCAAGCATACTTATCTCTTTCAGAATTACACACTGAAAATTCCTAGACATTTAATTTTACAACAGAATTTGTCAGCATCAGCAGCTCTTAGCTCCCACTTTACAACTTGTCAAGTGATTACTGAGGCATTAAAATAAATAAATAAGAATAGAAATAAATAAATACAAAACAAATATATATATATCTCTGGAGCTTTACATTATTTATTGCTAAAAAAGAATCTTAAGATTAATTTATCTGTGCCAATATAGAAAAAAAGAAATGAACATGACGGGAAGAAAAGGGGGAGGTAGGGAAGTGAGCAATTTCAGACGTTTTAACAAATTTGTACAATAGAAGATACAGTTATAAATAATGTAATAGTGATTAATAGTGATATTTAGTGGTGATAATTAAAAAGCAAAGTTATGCCGTTTATAATAAAACATCTATTTGCTGCTTTGTGATATATAGTAGGCACAGTAGGCACTTATGAATCTAAAGGTTCTATTGCAGTTTGCTCAGTAGTTTTGTACTGTCATGCAAAACAGATATGCTCTCACTGTATCTTTCTATATCAGATCTCATCCTGCAAAATTAAGAAATACAACTGTCTTGCTTCATTGGAGATTTCCAGAAATAAAGTCATTAAAGTTGGTGAGCCTTTCTGACACTAAAGTGAGCAGATCTATATAAGAATCAAGAAATTTGGAGAATGAAGTATGTTAGTAAGAAGAAAGCAGAATAATCATCCAGAAATCAGAACTAGTTTGTTGGTGGTCTTCTCCTGCTGCTTTCACTCCAAATGGAAATATCTGAGTCTCTTTTAATCCACAAATGAATGAGGAGAAGAAAAAAGCCTATTTCTGTCTTCCTTCACCTCTTCTTAAAAGGTAACCTAAATACAATTCTATGTAGAGCTCTGTGGTCTCCAGTCTCCTAGACTCATCACCTAGAGCTTTGAGACCTGATATCACTATAGATATTCTTAGAACTGGAAATTATTTACCAGGAAGAATGTCCAAGACTGTATGTAAAAAAAAAAAAAAAAAAGTTAATTTTGCTAGCTTTGTTATCCACTTCTAAGTCCACAATTTATTCCTATATCAAACTTTTTTATTCATTTTAATCATGTAGCAGAAAGAAAACAACATAACTGATACTTAAAAGATCATAGCTTATAACAGGAAAAACAGTTAACTGCAGGACACAATTCCAAAGTCAAGCAAAAATGTTTCTAAAATAATACAATGAAAATAATGTTTAATGTTTAATTGAAAATATATAGCTAATGTACTACTGTAAGCACCAAATTCCAGAAGTAGCCACTGCAAATAAGTTTTTCAGTGTCTATGAGAAGCAACTGATATTCTACTTTCTTACATAAAGATTTATTTTTCTATTTATTTTTCCTCCTCCTTCCCTGCCTCTTCCTGTTCAAAAAAAAAAAAAAATTCTCTGTGAGAAGAACCCGGACTCCCCTGATCTAGATACTGGATGATCTTCATTGAAGATTGCTCTTCATCAATGTACAAGCAGCACTGGATTTGCCTGGCAGATCAGTCAAGTCTGAAATGGTCTGTTTGGTACAAGAACCATTGTGTTTAAATGTGCAAAGTTTTAATTTTTATGAATGTTGAAGTATCTGAAACCTTAAGCATTTGAAATAAAATAAAAAAAATCAACATCCATTTTTCAAAATACTAGATTTGAAATCGCTCTTCTGTAAATTGATAGATTAAATTCAGATATTATTAATAGCAATATGCAAATAGTTTAAGATAAAATATATTAATCTCGTTCATAATCTTGTCTTTCTAAAAGCTTAATTTAAATTGTCCATATGATTAGAAAAATAATAGAGAGTTCAAGATGAATAGAAAGAAATAGGAACACACATCCATAGAAAATATGAGCATATAAATTTGAGAAAAGGAGGTTAAAAATAAGTCTTTAGTGAAGTATAATAACTTTAGTAGAACACAGAGAAGTCTGATCTAGGCTATGTACTGAAGCTAGTGCCAAAAATACATAGAGTCAGTAGCAAGGAAAGGAGCATTTTTCTTATGAAGATAGAAATAAACCTATAACAACTCTACAGGCCCTGGATTTGGGGGGGAAAACACCTTTTGAAAGAGTCTGTAAACTGACACTATAGCAAAAAAAAGCTGGACAGACATTATGGCACCATCTTATCTAGTGGTTGCCAARGTAACTCCTGAATGAATGTGCAGGAACAGGACAGCTCATCACTTTCAGAGGATGCGAGGAACACACAGAGGGAGTGATATCACCGCTTAGAGGTCACAGCAAAATAGTCTGAAATAGGCTGCCGGTTACACTGGAGTGAACAGGCAATTATACAAACCCAGCTACCACAGGGACTGAGTTGTGTAGGAATAAATATAGCGCACATAGCGTCTTCCCAATAACAATTTTGAATTCTGCCCTTGATTTGGGATGCAAAAATGGAGTGAAATAAAACCAACTCAACTTAGGTATATTCTTTTTTATTGCAATGCAATTTAAGTCAGTGGCTTTCAAAGCTAAAAGTAGGAATTGTTCATTATTTTTGCACAAGATTTCTAAGAAATCTATGGATCTTTGTCCATCATTTAGCTTCCAATCTTTTCAAACCTTGAGGAATCAATTTTGATCTTTGTCATTTGAATTATGTCAAAATTGTCAATATCTTAACCTAATTTAAATTCTTATTCTGAGATTCAAAAATTAAATATGATGATATAGTCAATATAACATTATTTTATAGAAACAGTGTACGGTGACTATGAATAAAAGTGMCATATTTAAGGAAAATCATAAAAGAGCATAATACATACAATTTAAATGAACACATTAGTTGAATTGTGAACATAGATTATGAAGTCTTAAATCCTTTCTATTTTTTTTATGTTTTCTACATATTTTTGTTTTTCCAATAACAAAATGTAAACACARGATATCTATTAAAAAGTGAATATCTGATGTGATACATACACATTTGCAGTGTTTTATATATATATATACATATATATATAWAAGTGTTATCTTTTAAACCTTCTTTGCATTAACATGCTACTACAAGCAAGCTAAGTCCTGTTAAAGGACTGAACTTTTGTCTGCAGCCCTAAACTTTGACACATATGATTTTCCATTTGGTGCTGAGTGTCACTGAAACAGCTCTAAGAGTGACCAAAATAATCTTACCTTTCTCTGTAAAAGTCTAAGTAGACCTAATCTGCTTTAAATTATGGTAAAGCCTAGAGGCCACAGTTTGGGTTCAGAGTCAAAAATACAAAGCAGACATACAATGAAAAAATTATCCTTTCCCTGTGGGATTACCACACTGCCTCAAGGCCTCAACTGCAAGTGCATGCACCTCTCTCTGTGGCTTGCTGTGTCTGAGATGAACAGAGGCACTTGACCTTGAGCCTCTACAATACCCAAGCCAAAGCACTAGCTGCCTGTGCTCTTTAAGAGGTCGACAGCTTTGGACGTACCTTTCAACTTAGCCTGAACTCCATGCCATTCAGAAAAGAGGGAAAAATTGCAATTATAGGCAGTTGTTGAAGTGAGAAGTGGTTAGTTTTTCTTCCTTTTTCGCCAGTAGAATAACAGTAAAAGGGCAAAGTTTGAGAGTTGAAGAAGGAGTGAGAGACTGTACTGAACAGTGCTGCTGCATTTCATTTAAGCTGAGCTTGATGTTGGGCTTGTGACTCTGCTTTATAGAAATTCATTTAGCATTCATGTCATAGTGATCTACTGCATAGCAGTGTTAGCTTTTGGAGGAATAAATTAGGAACTGAGGAAATCTGTTACTGTGCATTCCTTCTATAGCAGTTTTGATGTTGATCTGATAATTTCTGTAAAAATATGTACAAATAACTTTGTTCATATATAAGCTTTCAAAATATGACTACATACTTTTGCTGCTATGGAAGAAACCTATCACAAAGTGAATCAACTGTGACATTAAACATAAGAACACCCCCATGTATCACTAAAGGTAGCAGTAAATTCTATTGAGGTAGACAATTTAAAATAGAAGGGAGCAAGTAGAGTCAAAGAAGATAACATGACAATTTCTGCATACTTTCCGTTAAAGCAAGTGAACTGCCTTCATATTGTAAGCAGAATTCAAGTTAAGTCAAATCCCATATTCTCATGCTGATGATGACAGTAGGTATATATATAACTGGTAGGCATTAATGACTGATGGATGGGTTGAGGTAATATTTCACATGACTTAAATGAAATGTACATAAGAATTATGGGAAAATGTGAAAAACTATTCATAAATTATATACTTATAAGTGTATTGCAGCAATTTTCTGGTTCATTTCAAGTGCTGAAAATCATTGCAACAAGCAAACATTTTCTATGTCTTTCATTTATAAAATATTTCTAGGATAAATTCAAACCTGTTCTATTAGCAGGGTGCTTTGGCAATATCTCACTCATCTCCTCTCTCAAAGCAAAACACAAATAGCTGAAATAGGAAAGTCCACTGTTACTCCACTGATTTCATTCTAAATGCTACTAAAATATAAACCATCGTCTCTTCCATCCTGAGCAATTAAGTAGCACATGCTTTGTTTTTTGTTGTTGCTGTTCTGTTTTTTCAATTGAATGCCCAAAGAAAAATCTTTCAGTGTATGATTTTGACATTTCATGGGAATATGCATTTATTTTGCCATCTCATCTCTCCCTAGGGACAACCATGGATGGGCAGTTTCCTTGTCCGGACTCCCAGCTCTGCCCTTCATGACACTGCTGCAGCCGAAGAAAACAAGCTCTTTGGCTCCGTCCCCAGCCCATGCTGCACTTGTCTCCCGCTGCCTGCCCGCCTCTTGGCTGGCTGCTTCCTGCACAGCTGCAGCCAGTCGAACCATGGGCATGCCGTGTTYGCCTTTATTTCTCTATGTGGCGTTTGCATGGCCACAGCTTAGCTGCTGACTAGCCTATGCAAGCAGTACCTTGCTGTGGGTAGCACCAGCCCACTGTTTCAGCATTCAATTGGCACTTAAGAGAGATTTGATTCCTTCTTCTGTTTAATCCAAGTGAAGGGTGGTGAGAATGCCTCCACTGAGGTATCTCTACGCAAGGGGCATGCTGATACAGTAACATAACTGAACAACAGCAACAAAAACACAAGACAAATCTGAAAGATAATGAGGGGAAGAAATGAAAAGCATGCTTACTGGGCTTGTAATTGTGCCTCCAAAGTATATTTGTGTGTGCATGTATATTTATGAACACCTGGTAGACACACAGATAAAGTTGGCTAAAGGGAGAAATTAGGAACAGAGGTGTCCAAGTTTCTTATTACTTTAGGTTTCCAATTTGCAGGTACAATTTGTTTGCCAAGCCATTATAGCATGTAAGAAATCTTTACCTTATTAGGTCAGAATGCAAAACAAATCAATAGCTTTCAGGACTGTACTCGCTCAGTTTCCTTTAATCTAGCTAAAATCCCCTAGCTGATGTGTGGTAGCAGGATATGATTTTAGCAAATTGCTATAGCAGATGAGAGGAGGAAAGTCATGTTGGCTCTATTTTTTTAAAGTAAAAAACGAGGATTGAATTGCAGAGAACATCTTGTTTGAAATCAAGTTTCATACAAAGACTAGGCACAGACTATTTCCAGTGCTTTGCATAGGATTAACCCTCAAGGATCCTGCTATCTCCAGAAGGAACTTTATGGTAAAGAAAGGAATTGGTGATTTAGATGATTTTTAACACACTATTTGTACATTTGTGTTCATATCACAAAATATACAGAAGTCTGAAACAGTTATAAGTAAAGATAGATATAATTTCTGAAGGAAAGAAAGAGAGAAGTAATACAGACTCAATGAAAGATACAAACACATGCACAGCAGCACACATTGGATTAAAGCAATGTACTAGACTTTAAAATTTACTCCTGAGTCAGTGTGGTTTGAAATAAGTAGTATCCACATATCCACTTAGATGATTATTAAAAAGGTATACRAATTTACTGGGAATTAAAACAAGGAATTGAAAACAAGCAAATAAGAAAGGAGTTACTTAGTAAGATTATTTTAAGGGTGAGTAAATGAGCATGAAAAATGTACCTTGGAGCATAATAGAAAATTCAATGCTTTGATGTTGAACAGTGATAGAATTTTCTCATTATAGATGTTTAGATTATTGTGTCTGTGATTATTTGCCTATTTCCTCCATGATGCTAGTCTCTTTAAATATCAAAATCTATATGAAAAGTAGACAGATCAATTCTGAACAAATTCTGATTTGATTGATTATAACTGTGATAGCTGGTTTACTGGGATTCAAATGCTTAGAATTACAAATATATCCTTCAGAGTAATTGGGCATAGCCACAACAAGGACAGCAAATGATAACAAGAATTGTCATATATTATGACAATAGYTGATGGTAGGGCAGCTGGAGTATGCTGCTTCATTTGCTTATTTTTCCTAATCATAGAGACAAATAATTGACACTCTTAACACTTTATGTAACCCAGATATTTAATGACAGAACATTCCTAGTGAAATGTTTTTGATGAGAATATCTATGAATAAAAGTAATATTTTTTTTTACATGGAGACTCCAATATTTCCTTTTAATTTTTTTCTCCATTTCTGCTCTATTTTTTTCCTCCATTTCTGCTTGGCATTTCACTACTTTGATAAGAACTTTATAAAGTTCTTATCTCAACACAACTGAGGATAAACAAAAAGACAGTTAATGAAAATTAAGAAAAAAGTACAAACATTACCAGGAGCATATATTTTGTCTTTGTTTGTTTTTTAAACTGTTAAAATTTTCAGTATTCTGATTTTAAAAAATCTCCTTTTCGACTGATTGTAACAATGCCTACTACAGTATAGTCTGGCAGTCTGACAATATTGAAGGCAGTGTTAACATGATAATCAAAAGATGTACATCTCTCTGGTTCAGGAGAGATACATTTTTCAAATCCTAATTCCATGTAAGGAGCCTGTTATTTTCAACCTGACATTGTGGAGGCAAAGTTGTTTTATGAAGTCTCACAGACATCTCTGGCTAGAATTTTAGCCTTTGTGTCCTTTTTCTGAGTAATATTCAATCTATTTCTCCCCGAGGTCTTGGGTGCAACAGATTCAATGAAGATTTGCATGCAGTAGCGCATATCAACTACATACRATGTACCCACCCATTCTGGACCTATTTTGTACTGGTTAGCTTGCTGGGGTAGTCTGAAAAAGTGCTGCCAAGCTGGATAGCATAGATAAGTGCAAAAGTAACATCTCCATTAATAACTATGTATTATATGTATTTTTCATAAATAGTCTCTATTTCATGTATATATATTTTTATTATTTTGTTTCATTATAAAGATCAAGATAGCCCAGCTAGTGTGTGGCAGTTAGTGTGCATTGTTTAAAAAAATAGTATTTATTGATATTTTGTTTCTTTTCTAAAGAATTTAAACCCTTGAAAGTCAAAATTTGTTAGTGGAAGAAATCCTGCTGTCTGTTCCATCAGCTAGCTGTTTGTATTTCAGGTGATGAATCAGSATGGTGCATCTGTTTCCAGAAGATTTAGAACTGCTGCTTTTTGAACAAGGAAAACTCATAAAGGTTGTTGTGATGTCATGCTTCCTTCTTAGAAATTTGCTTTCTTGAAAAATTTGGGCTGCAAACTTCTAGCAGGACTTCTAGTCCTGATTAACAACACTTCTATATCAATATACCTACATACCTGCTTTTTGTTTTGACGGGAGATGCCGCCATGTGGCTGCCGCAGGATGGTAAGTGCAGCCGGCACCGACAAACTGGCGACAAAGCTGACAAAGCCGGCCCCCTCCACTGGGGAGGAGTTAGGTGGGGCGGCACGCATGCGCCCAGGACACTGCGTGGAGGAGCCGTCGATGAGAGCCGGAAACGCCCACCTGTCRACCCCGCACCACACTCACGCACCACACACTGGCCGCACACACGCAGAGCCCTCACACACAGAAGATGCGCACACGGGGATCAACGGCAGAACGTCCAACYTTACTGAAGGACTACAGGGGATATATAGAGAACCCGTGCCGCGCCGACGCTTCTGATTGGGGGTGACCTGGCCACCCTGTCACCCCCCATTGGTGGCCACAGGTGGTACGATGCCCTGGCCAGCTAGGATTGGAGGCCTCAGGATCCTCCCTGCCATTGGCTCCTGCCTACGGTGGGAAATCCTGGGCCTATCATTGGCTAGAGCCAGCTACCCTGGTCAGACCCAGGAGCGCTCCAGCCCCCCACCTGCCTGGGGTCACCCAAAGGTCAGTCGGCTGGCTCTCCTATAACCTTATAGCCCCTAACTATTTACAATATGTACATATATACAGGATAGGCTGCTTGGCTTGGTCCTCTCTCGTGCGTAAAATAAAGGGGCAGGACTGCRTCCTGCAACATTGTTTTATAGTGCAAAAGGTATTATTACCATTACCTTATTCCTATGTTTATCACAATTACAGAACGTCATCATGTGGTACAGTTTTAGAATCCAAATCCATAAATATGATAAAATATATCTTTCGTAAGGAGGAGAGTATATCTGTATTAATGTGGAATTAAAMTTCCATATATGTAAATGTGTAAATGCATTTTTTTAATAGACTATCCAAGAGTCTTTGAAACAAGTACAGATTCAGAGACAGTACATATGTCACTTCAAGGTCACTAAGTTCAGCACCTCAAGCACCTCTGAAACACTTTCCCAAATCAGCTCTACAGCTGCTTCATGGCAGATCACCTGTTCCCATAAATCCCAGTGGGCTGAACTTCTGACCCTCCTCTGCTGTGATGGCATTGCCCTTTTGACTTGAGCTGGCCCCGAAGTACGCCCTGATGTTCAGCATGCAAAGAGAAGAGAGGAAAAGTGAGCAGCACCATGCTGTGGCAGCAGGTATCAAAGCTTATCTGCACTAAACCCCCTTTTCCAGTCTGAGCCCAAGAAAACTGCAAGCCAAAACCATCCATCTTTCCCACATGCTAATTAAGGATATGCTGGTAACGAATGGGATTCATCCTGGTATTAATGCAGGATTTCAAGGTAATTGTCTTCAATGCACGATAAGAGAGTACAGGCAAACTCTTGAGCGATCCTCTTACTCGCCCTGATGTGACTCTGCAGTTTATATGAAAAGAAAATGCATGTTGAAATGTGACTGAGCGAGCTCTTCTATAGCCAGAAGGCGGCAGGAACTCCAGGACATCTTTCATGTTTTAAATTATGATTAATGCTTATTTTCACTGTCACTCTTCCTCAAATGTTTCTAAGATAAAATATTTTAATCTGATCATAATATTATCAACTATTCACAGAAAGCATATTTAATTTAAAAGTATTTTGTTGGAATTTCACAGAAAACAACTAAAGACTCAACCACTTAGTAATAGGGAGTAAGGGAGGTAACAGTAAAACAAAGAATTTTTAGCAGGATATAGTTGCTGCTATTTAAAGCTTTTGTCACACTGATATGAAAGAAACGAAATACTAGAAATCACTGGTTTGCACTAGTGTTGTATGGCAATGACGGAAGTTTAGGTGTTTGTGAGTAGGTATCAGATTCTGTTTTCTGAGCTTTTATTCTTCACCTTACCTATTCTCATGGAGGGAGATAGATCCTGTCCTTGGGAGGTATACTTCTAAGTCAAAAATTGTAACTCCAAGTAGTCCTGGGAAACTGTGGAAAACTTCTGATCTTCCCGAGCCTTTGAGGTACACCAAATGCTTAATCTAAATGCAGAGTAAGACATCCATGCTCTTGGACCAGCTGTTTTTCTGAGCCTTTTGATTTCCATGGTTTAGGGATCCATCTGCTCTTGAAGCTGAGCAGCACTTGGAGGCAGTAAGCACAGAAGTCTGCAACACTTGGAATCATGGGGCTACAAAATTTTCAGCAGGGAACAGCCCCAGAGCCATAAAACTTTCCTGTCCTCTCAGCTGCTGAATGGAAAGGGTGAAATTCCTCTTAGTTTCTTTGCTGCTATTCAGCAGTGGGAAACAGTGAAACAGATGGTACAAAATGCACTTTTGCTTCTAATCCCCACATAGTTACACCTGCTTTTGTTTTACCTTGTCCTACTTGTTTGCTGTAAGAACAAGTTTTCAATAGGGTAGTTTGCCTCTAGGTTTATGTTTGAAAAGAGGAAAAAATATTTCATGCAATATCACATTGAAAGGTCAAAGATACCGTATGGGCTTATCTGTGATTTGGGCAAGTTGTTTTCTAATTTCAGAAGTGAGAAAGTGCAGATGGGTTGATTTTGATTTTAAGTTAATTTCTGAACATAATAAATTGTTTCAAGCATTAGAGAGATGCTTTTTTTTTTTAATGTGTAGTTATGTCCATTATTTGCATTATCTGAAGCAAAATACAGTAGTGTTAAATGGCTTCGGTGAAACATTGTGAAACTTGAACTCTGCATATGCTGTGTATAGATTCTGTCAGTTTAAAAAAGAAAAGAAGAGAAAATTACTCSATGTTAGCCTGCATTAGGGAAGTGTAATAATTTCTTTGGTGATCTCTGACCATTAGTTGATGTGCCTGGTGTTTTTGTGAATGACCATAACAACAATGTCCTCCTATTCAAGACTTTTGTCGCATGGCTTCCTTGCTCATTGCTAAACCACTGTATGAGTTTATAGACTCGTGCATGGAGGGATTTTAATGAGACCTTGAACTCTCTTGCAATGTAGGATACATGCAATTGTAGGGCGGGATAGTTTTGAGGCTAGCTGAAGGGCTGCTTTTAAATAACTGCAGACTTCCCACAATAAACTAAAATCCTAATATTTTATTTTCCATCTCAAAGAGATCTGTGCACATAAAAGCATCACAAAAACAGGATGTTCAGGTACTAAAATAATGGGGAGTACATATACCTTCATATAAAGTAATAGAAATGCATTATTTATAAAGCAGCATGACACTGAAGAAGAGTAAGATGCAGAAGCAAAGTGAACAGCAACAAAAGTCCTTCATTCCCTTTCCTTTCTCCTTCTTAAAGAGAGGAAGAAAACCATTGAAGCTATGATGATTTGTGTTGTCTATTATAGCAACTGCATTTGAGAAACGTTTAGCAAGAGCAAGCCACAAATGCACGGCCATAACTATAAATACCACCAAAGTAAACAGAAAGCTCAAGCAATGTTTAATAGCATGTCTCCAGGTAGACAGCTTTCATAACTGCATAACTTGGTTTCCGTGTTATTGGATTTCTGTCAAAGAAATATTGCACCACTAAAATTGCTATGCTCTAAACAAAAGCATCATTACTTATTGGAAAGAAATTCATTCTTGATCCTATGGAAATATTGTATCTTTCAAATCAGAGTTTTAATTATGTTAACATAAAGTAACAAGATAAAGTATCTATATATTAGCAAGATTTTTTTTTCATGTAAGTGAATTATAATATAGTTGATTTTTACTTTGATGCCATAAAGAGTAGTTTCATTGAAATAACAGCTAAAAAATATGATCCATATAGAGGTTTTTGATAAAAAAAAAGATGAAAGCAGTTTTTATTTTTTACTGTAGTACTTCATGTTTACTCTAAATTACATTAATTTACATTAATGCTATATTTATTCAACTGTTTATATTTCAGCTATATTGAAACATGACTATTTTGACTTATCAAAAACAGTTGGACTGTGACTTTTGCATTTTTGTAATGAAAAAATACAAAATGCCAATTGCCATATGAATTCCTTTCATTAACATCTTTGTCATTTCCTCAAATTCGGAAAGGTAAATAGAAGACTTAGATTTACCACATAATTCACATAATATAGCCTTCAGAGACTGTGAATGTAACTGTCTGTGGGTATAAAATATTTAATTAGCTTTATGAAAAAAAAGATTCAGCTATTCTTTTGAAAACAAATATAGTATTCATAGGCCTAGAAAATGCAACAAGTACCATGCAACTGTAAGAAAAATGTTTATTGCAGCTGCCCATCATCTAAAATCTTATGTACACATAAATATTACAATAAAAGTTGATCCAGACACATATAAAGGTGGTCTAATATTGAAATAATGCCAAGAGAATGGCTCTTGTTTTACATATAAYGCAAATTAAATAGTTATATATGTGTGTATATATATAATGTCATTATTTCATGTTAAAAATGTAGCTAAGGAATTGTTTTGTTTATATTCTGGAAGCAGTTACCCTCATGCGAATAAAACACACCAGTCATGTGGACCATTTTTGGAGAGTGGTAATGAAATCATATTGGGGATCCAAGAATAAGACAGAAGATTTGATTGTTAACTGAAGTCTAAATACTTAAAAGAACAACAACTAAACACATGTGAAAGACTGTAGCAGCCTTTTTAGAGGGAGATGTATTTGCAGGAGTGGGGTTGTACCCATGTACACAAGAAAATAATATCAAAAGAGAGTCTTCTGAATCTGTGATTAAAATGAAAGAGTTGAAAAATACAGAATTAGTAAAACAATGAATTTACAGATACTTCCAGATAACTGGCATGAGACTGAAGAAGTTAGAGTAAGAAATCAGTAATTCAGAGGTCAGGCCATAAACAGACCWTTACTATTACTATCCAAATTGACATAAACTATTGGAACAGCTTTGAATGGACATGAGATTACTCCTCAGTAGCTAAAAAGCCACTTATATTTCTTACAAGTTACATTCTTTGAATCTGTTGACTGATTAGAAAAAGCTATATATTATCCCTGCCCTTTTCTCCTCCTGTCTATTGTATAATAGCGCATCTGCAAACTGAAGCAGTTTTGTAGAGATTTGTATTTAAAGCGTGAGCTCCCTCTGCCTGCGTGTTAGAAGCTTGCATTTAAAAGGCCAGTTTAGTAAGGCAGCRTGAGAATTCCTAATCTTTCCTCTCCTCTCTCTTGTAAACCTCCAACATGAAAACATACAGATTTGAATATACTTTTAAGTAAGGAAAAGGTACAGAGTTAAAGCTACAGATCACCTATGGCTTTGTGGTCTCCCAGTCTCTTGCTGTGAAACAATGTAGTGCTTTAGATTAATGAACTTTTTTGCTAGTGATATGAGGTTTCATGTTAGTGTGTATTTTCTGAATGTTAATAGATTAAGGGAAATAGAAAGCTATTTGGACTTAATGTATTCCTTAGAATACAAAAAGAAAAAAAGGCTGATTTAATGGTGTGGTTTACTTTCTAGTTCTAGGTGGCTGCCCATAGTCCTCTCTGAAGGAGTTCTGCCMTGGATTGTGGTTGTTCTAATGCATAACTAGTTGAGAAATTTATATCCTCTTTTGCACACTGAGAAGTCACATCTGTGGTTCATCTTGCTGTCCCCCTTTTTGTTTTCSTTCTACCCAGTCATGTGCAAATTTAAAGTCTTTTGCAGAGTTTACCTTTCATTTTCCTTTGACTGAAATTTTCCTTTCTCATCAGTAGGATCACATGCCTCCTGGTGTAGACTGATCTTGGCAATTATAAAGAAAGAGCAATAAAGTGTTTTTGCTTTTCCCAAACTCTAAGCCATCCTAATTGGTACACTGTTTCCTTTCCTACTGTGCACAGTGCAAGTAATTTGTGACCAGTGCGCTTAAATATTGACCCCTGTCACAAATATCTGTGTTTTTCTGTGTTGTTCTTTAGAAAAACAACAGAAATAATCCCTGTTTGCTATGGACATCTCAAACTAGCCAACTTGAAAGATGGAAAAATGTGAAAATTAATGTATGAGTTTTATTTAGGATATTTTTTTCTTTCATTGCAAACTATGCAATGGATCTGAGAAAAGAATCTAAATTATGGAGCAGACATATGTTAATGACATAGAAACTGAATACAATTATCTAGAGTTCCTGAACTTTATAATGATTCTGAGAGGAATAAGTTAGTTCTAGGAAGGAAAAAAAAAAAAAAAAAGAAAAGGGGAAAAACAAAAAGTGTGAGATTCAGTTGCTAGAGATAATAACAACCTATAATCTGTAAACAATCCTGTGTGACAGAGATAAGTACTGTATGCTCATAAGGAACCAAAAGGCCAGAAGGCAGAAAGACATGGCAATTAATTGGCTGCAGAAGCAAAAATCACACTGCAGCCAAATTAAATTTGAGGTTTTAACAACACCTGAAACTGGATAAGAGAAAGAAGAGTAATAGAAGGATGACATTGGATGCCAGACACATTTCTGTGCACATAAGACTGTCATAGTTATTCAAAGTAAAATCATCAAGTGCCAAGGACTTGTTAAAAATGGACTTTCACCCTTGGGGAAAGGAAGACACTGAAGTCTGAAAGGAGTTTCTCACAGGAGCTGATATAATGAACGGGCATGGTGATGCTTATTACGGATTCCCCTCTCTTGCTTATGCTTGCTTCTGTTCCTGACTAAAAGGAGATTGCGAAAATATAGGTCTTGCTTTATAGCTAAACTTAGTATTCATGCTCAAAAAACAGTCAGTCATAATGAGTTTACTAATTTTAATGAATTTGTTGAAGTAGGATATTTAACAAGTTTCTGTTTAGTTGATTAGTATTATAGTGAAATTATTCTTTATAAGTACAGTCTGGTTTAGTTCTTTAGATCTGAAGATTCACAGATTTTCCAACGCCCATAAAACCCCGAGAATATTGATATGGTGGATAATGATTTTACTTCTCAAATGTCTTCTGTTGTCATGCTTCTCTGTCCAGGGTACAAAGGAATAAATAGCAGAATGTTTATTTAATATCTGCTCTGGACTAGGATCCTTCAAGCCAAAAATGAATGGGGAAGCATGTTGTGAGTTAGTCATACCTTCCGGCTTCCCAGGAGACTCACAAGAGCTAATATGTTTACTACACAGAGGCGTTTCCACGTAACTAAAAGCTGGAGAGAGTTAGCTTGGCTCTAAATTTTAATCTACCGCATTTTTTGGTACTTACCCATAAATTAAAAAGTAATGTGATCCTCAATTATAACATTAGGCAAACATATTTCCTGAAAAATAGCTGAAAATCAGTTCTTTTTTATTTGTTTAGTTGTTTATAGCAAGTCAATCACAGTACCATGTATTTCCCTCTTCAAAGTAGCTCTCTACAGCAGGTTGAGCGTACAGCTGAGAGCAGATGCATATGGTTATATGTAGGACAGGAAAAAGCTTTTAAACTGCAGGAAGCACAAAAGGCCTCCTCTAGGCTCATGTTTTGCCATAGCTGCTCAGGTATTGCTATTCAGGCTTACTTTCCCTTTTTAAAATTCCTTTCTACTTCAGAAAGAGAATAATGTATTAAAGTGTCTGTTAATTTCTGTTGAGATTTTATTGTGATTGTTAGTTGATAAATGGCTTCATTTCTGCAAGTCAGAAAGATCCATTTTGTTTCATGTTGTGGGCAGAACAGTTATTAAACATTACAAGCTGTTTGGCAGCTGCACTTTTCATCCTACATCTCTTTTARCTCTGATTACATTCAGAAACACAAATTCAAGCATAGTTTAAGGTTGTTTTAAAATCTTACTAGGGTGCTTAAGTCCCTTGTAATGGGAAAGTCCAATMTTTCTTTAGCGATGGACTGTTGGTGATAGCAGCAAACAACTTCTAAGCAACGCTGGTCTCAAGGATCAGAAAGAGAGAATCCTCTCCATTTCCCATTCCCTGGTGAAGTAGGGATGGCAGTGCAATCACATTAATAGGAAAAGTGTGTGTGTGACTCATGCAGTCCTACACAGTGCTCTTGACCACCTCTAGAACTGAAGGTCTTTGCTCAATATTTCATTGCTGTGAGTATTGTGAAAGCTTTTCCCTAAGGCTGTGTTTCAGGCTCCCTGCAGACTAGCTTGTTTCTGCATCAGTTATTGCATCATGTTGCATCAGCTTCTCAATAGAAAAGAACTGACATAATTAGCTGATATGAAAGGCTGGGATTCTAGAGCTAGACTTTTAGTTCCTTAGGTATTACTCCAGCCTTACAAGGGAAACCATGATAGCACAGGTTGTTCAGAACTATTGCTGCTCCTAATCAGTTGTAAATCTCCCTGCCAGAGTAATTGCTAAGAATCTTTCAGCCCAGGGATTTTGTTTTAGAGTCACACATAATTTATTTAGCCATCAGGCAACATAGCTTCAGCAAGTAAGCTATTACCTTTGAATGAGACACATTTGTTTTTAAACATAGTGAATACAATATAAGAAATATATGTGGGTTTTTTTGTTGCCAGGTTATTGATACAGACCTATACTCATGTCCGTACTTGATTTTATTACTTTATTCAAATAGATTTATCTATATTGTGCAATTCACCAGCAGTATTGACACAGAAAGCAGACTAAATGGACAAGAACTGATTGTAGCTGAGTGACTGAAAATAAAGCTGGTGAAATTASTAGTGATGATGAAACGAGTGGTATGTACTAGCACATACTGTCTTTTSCTCAGACTCTTAATTTTTTTTATAACTGTCTTTATATATAAAACTTAGCTTGCCTGAAAATTTGATCTTTGATCTAGCATAAGGTTATAAATATTTATCCTGTGGATGAAGGAAACACTTTCAATAATTAGAAATGAACCATATTAAATATTTTAAAATCTAGGTTAAAGATTTGTGGGCTTCAGTATGTACAATCCCTGGGGTTTGCTTAAAGGTATTTGTAGAACATTAAAATGACCTCTAAAGTATGACCTCTTGAGTATGGAATAAATGAGACTTCTTTTGATTGATTAGCCAATTACGAAAAAGAACTGTAGTTTACACCCCTGCATATTAACAGGCATCTTCTTAGGCAGTGGAGGGAATTCAACACCTATAAATACATCAGATGGAATAAGTATGCAGAGAAAAATAAAGAGAGATTTCAGAAGTCATATTCTTCAGTGAGAGAAGGATGTTCATTTATTTTCTTATTTACTTTGTAATGTTTGACAACCTTACTATCATTTTATTCTTTCTTTCTTGTTTTTCCTACTTACCTTGTATTGTTGCATCAGTCCTAGCCGGCAGCAGCATTTTCATAACTCTGATGCCATCCATGTGTTTCCTTTAAAAGCAAACAAACATATAGATAGGATAGCAGTGATATGTTCAAATTCACGTGTCATGTGAAGCTCTTTCTTAGGACAAGTCCTTCTTCTCATTCTGAAGTCAACCATTCTTTTAGCAGCAGGAGCAGTGTACCTGCAGCATTAAGCAAGTACAAAAGAAGCTAATAATGGCTCCACTATGTGAGATATCTAAATTAATTAGGGATAGGGGGATCACTTCAGATAGAATTTACCCCAACTCTTCTTTCATCAGATTCAGATTCCTTGATCTCAACTGTGGAAGAGTGGAATTTTTTTTTTTCCTCTTTGGTATATTCTACATATATAGTATATTCTACATGATGAAGATTCTATRTTTTTTTTAAATGCTTTTTATTTAGTAAGAACATCTGTTATTTTCTTCTTGTGTTCCAGGAAGACCAAAAACAGACAATGAAAGATTTTAAACAACATAGATTTGAGTGCATTTTTTTACATTTAATTTTGGCTTGAATGTATATATTTTACATTTGGGAAACTAGTTGTGCATTTGTCAAGGTTAAAAATACAGGCTAAGATTGAATATCCCGCTTTAGAAAAATGCTCAAATATCTCAAATTTTGCAGGGTCATGTTGTAGAAGTTCTTCAGTGATGAAACAACTTTTTTTTTTTTTCCCCCCCACCTATGGAGATATGTTTTTAATTCTAGAAAAGGGAGAAATAAGTACAACTTAGAACACCTTGCCAATATGTATCCACAAATATGTCAACTAAATTAAAGTACTTGATCAAAACTAGAGAGTTTCATGAATTGTTATGAAAAATAAATCCCATTACAATATTAGCTGCAATAAAAGGCGAATATCAGGTCAAGCCAAGAACTGCACAAATAATGCTTTCTCACTAACAAGCTCTTCCACACCATCWACTGCCTAGCATTGATTATGCGCTTCTTCATGATATGAACTGTGAAACTATGAAATGCCAGTCAGAACTATTAAGACACGTTAGCAAAGTAGATGAGAAAATTACTTGTGGTCTAGAATGTCTCTTTCTAATTTAAGACTTATAATGACTACAAGACATACATTACCGTAGTTAAAAATAGGTTAGCTCGATGAATACTATAAACAACAGTAGTGTGTAAGAATCTTGTGTTTTGTAATGAAAACATGCTAAGTGGGCATCTTGTCTCTTCAAATGTATTCAAGATCAGTTCAACTCAGAAGCATTTAACCCACCCCTAAAAAATTCTTTTTCATAGTTGAGAAGGCTCTGTAATGCAGGCAAGTAATATAGAGTTACTTGCCTCAGACTAACAAGTGTACTCTGAGTAACTCGGAGTAACCAATGTTAATCTAGCAAAAGAGTTTAAAATAAACTGTCCTTTCCAAACCACTTAAGTGAAAGCGTGAGAGCTGCCCACTCCCTGCTCTGTCTAGAAACTCTGTCATAAAACCACTGTCCTCACAGATAGGTTTCTTTGCCAGCAAAACTAAATGCAAGCATTATTACAGATTAATTACTGAGTTTTCGTTTCCTATGGGAAAACCAAAAGTTGTGCATGTTCTTTGATCATTTTCTTAATGCTACTCTTTAATAAGGAAGAAGCTAACTGCACGTCAGCATGTTGTTCAATAGGTGCTTACAAGTTTTTTTTTGTTTTTTTGTTTTTTTTTTAAAGTTGCTGAATTGGGAAGAATAGCAACAGAATCTCCATAAATTGACCTTTTATCTTTAGCTGGGAAGCTATCTTTTGAATAATAATTATAAGAAAAAAATCCAACAATAGCATCCCCCCAAACAAAACGAAACAAACAACAAAATAAAAACCACAGACAGGGAAGAGATGGGCTGCGCTATAAGGAAAATTAAACTAAGAGCCAAGGGTGACAGTGAGGCTGGGAGAGTCTTCACTGGGAAGACTGCAGTCCAGCACTACCCGAGGCAGGGGATAGAGCAGGTCCAGCCACGGGCGCCAGGTCCAGCCACGTCCAGGGCCAAGGCAGTGCTTGGCAAGGCAAGAATGAGTGACACACACAGAGCACAGTCATAGCTCTGGATACTTCTGGCGCAGCACAAGSAGGGAGTGGGCAAAGCAGGAGCTGCTGCAAAGGGAGACAAGTGCCCAGCAGAGYGCCAGCCTCATCCCAGGCCATGGCACCACAGCCATGCTGGCCTTGAGCAGGCCAAGAAAGAAAGAAACCAAGAAAGCTAATTTCCCAGTGCTTTTACTGCTCTTCTTTAGCACAAAACAGCAAATGTGTGTGATGTATGAGTTCCTGTTTTCATCTCCTTCTTCTCCATAGCAGAATTTAAGGCTACATTTCTTACCTTCTAGGSTGGTATCATAACCTCTAACACATCATGCAGCATGAGCTRAGCTAAGTAACGGTATTAGTCAATTTCCTGGTGAGGCTAGCCTGGTAAAATACAATAATAATAAACGTAGTAATGATGATAATTATTATTATTATCCCTCATCAAGTAACTGTGCGTTCCTCTATATTCACCGATTTGTGAATTCGGACCACATTTGAGAAAAAGAACCACTCCTTGATTCTGAGAAAATCCATAGCTCTTTAAAACAGTGCTTAATGGCAATGATAATTTGGTAAATCACTTTAAGGAGCAATAGTCTTAGAGGGAATGCACTTTGAGCATAGGAGCTTCAGCTAACAAGGCAGACCTTCTGACTTTCAAAACAGTTTGGTAGAGATAGTAGAAAATCTTCATACTATACTTTATAATATTTAGCAACCACTGTTAATGCTGTCTTAGTCACTATTAGCAGTGTAATAAATAGGTGGAATGATTCTAAGTGTAATGACAGGAATAGACAAATATGATTTGACATATTATTCTTAGACAGTAACTAATGTATGAGTTTTATGTCACTCAGAGATATTTTTCACCCCAAAGGCATTTGAAAAAAAAAAATAACAGTATGACAAGACATTAATTTTGAAGGTAATGCAGATAAAAAACCAAAATCTTCACCTGCAATATCACCAAGCATTTGATCAGAGCTCTGCCAAGATGTAGTTTTGTATCTAATCTGGTACAACTCTGASATGTTGCCCAATATCTTTTACCTCACCTCTTCCCTGTATTATTTGCCTTTGTCTAGATGCAAAAGAGATTGAGCTGATTCAGCTGGTTCATTTCTTGGCATGTGAGGAGGAATTAATTTTATACCTTGAAAAATGTCTATGTGTCTCATCTAGAGGTGGGCAAGTACCAACATAGACTTGTTTACAGGCTAATAGTTTCCTTGGCACTGGTAGTGTCTTAAGTAACTGCTGTGTGCAGCCTCCTGTCGTAGCCTGGGATGGAAGTAAGGGGTGCCCAGAGCTGGGAGGAGGCACTTCTGGAAGGTGACACGCGCTGCTCTTTACTGTCTCTTAGCACTAACTGTGCGGTGCACTGCCCCTTTTCACTAGCGCTTGGCTGTGGGGAGGTTATTGCAGCGGGACTACTGGCGAAACTGCTTGTAGGAATATTCATTTCTGTCAAAATCAACTGGATTACCACTGTCCTATTGCTCAAGCTTGCAAAGGCCATGCTTCTTTTTCACTAAAATGAACGATTCAGAGAGAGAACTGGAAACACCAATTAACTTGTGCAGGGAGTGATGATAATCAGGGGAATTGTGACAGCGATACAGCAATCTCTTGATTCGGCATTACACTTACTGCAATGCATATTTTGAGTGCTCGGGAAACTACAACCAATTGCTTTCAGTACCTGTAAATCAKAAAAGATATCTCTGTGAGAATATTAATTTTRCTTAGGGTCAGGGGYTTATATATCTGTATTTACCRTTGCAAAATTAAAAAAAAAAAGAGCCTTCTCTCYGTGAGGTCAATATGGTTCCACAGTGGTGATGGAGATACCATCATTGCTAAAACCAGGTTAGGATTCAGTGTCCTCCTACTTTAGCCTGCGCTGAAATATCTTTCATACATTCCTACTTAAAAGCAAACAAAGAARCTCCTGATGAACCTCTCATTTTGTTGTATGTCACTCTTCTACAGCACGGCTATCTTAATGATGGCCTTCTAGATTTTATTATTCTTTGGTTTTATGAATGAACTATATGCTGTACATGCATATGCAATATGCACATAAGAGCATAGTGGGACAGAGGAGTGTTTTGATGGCTGTAGTAAGTCAGTTCAAAGATCACTCCAGTTCCATACAATCTCTGGAATGGCTGGGTACAGATATTTACCTGMGAACATACACAGAAAGTGACTTTTCTCTCACACTGTTGTGGAAATCAGGAGTTTAGGATCTAAGCTTTTCATGCCATCTTTTCTAATAATGCTGTTGTTTCCAGATTGTTTGTATTTTGTCCTCTGCAGCAGCCTGTGGTCAGGAGCTTCACAATATAATTATGTGCGTTTTAAAAAATGGACTGTCTTCATTAAGCTTGTTGCTTTCTGACTGATAATTCCATTTGACTGGAATTATATGCAGCTTCTTATAATTAGCATATTGTTTGTATAGTAATAGATAAGGGTTATTTTTTTCCTGCAGATATTGCTTTGCATTATTGCCCAGTATCATGAAAGCCTATAGCTCTTCTCATTCATCTCTAGATGTTGTAAGTTTAAATATTTTTGCATGATTTAAAACTCTGATCTTGGATAACTTAAAAATGCATTAAGTAGCTTCAGTTGGGGAAAGAAATGAAAAAAAAAAAAAAAAAAAGTCTAGTAATATCTCCATCATTTTCTGTTCTGCATGACTGCTCCATTTTRCAAGTTCAATTTTCTGACCTTACCTTCTTTGAACTGGAATCTCATTTCCAAGACCCAGATATGCTTCTGGGTATGATCCAAATATTTATTACGCTGTAAATCAAACTGGGTTTAGGGACTTGTCTTAAGCAAGGTCAGTATTTTCTTTCCTTAAAGCAAAAAAAGGTGGAGATTTATTTTGGAAGTTGGAGGAAACACAAGGACACTTAAGCATAAAAAGCCTCTAACTCTTAGGCTATTACAAACAGGTTTCTTTCTAAGATTGTCRGGAAGGAAGAGAGCAAGACAGAAAAAAATGAATGAAAGAAAAAAAGAATTATTTCCTTGAGTTATCACAAACTCCTTATAACTAAAAAGATTTTTTTTTTAATCAAACATTAGAAACAATGAGACTAAAGTTAGGTCTTTGATTTTTGCTTTCTTAGCTGAGGGCCAAACTCATATGACAAATGAAAGTGTTTCAGTTTTACCATTAGTTATGCATGGCAAGGTCAAATCAAAATAAAGAAATAAAATTAACTTTTTCTTCTGGTTTACCTAAAGGTAAGATGGAAATACTCAGCTAACATTATGATTAATTCAGAGGCTAAGAAATAATAATTATAAAATAATTGAAAAGCCCAAGTCTCTCAGACTGCTCAAAGTGGAAGGAATGGAAGAAATATATAGGGGGAAAAAAAAATGCTTGTATGTCTATAAACTGTCCCTAGTGGAACTGAATACTTTATTTTGCTTTTATTAAAAATCATTACTTTCTAGTGTGAATAATAGTATGATGGGAGGAGAAGGATTTCTCATTACTTACAAGGAGGCCTATCTTTTTTACCTTCTTTTTGACTGACTAAATCTTTTTTTAACAGGAAGCATACCTGGCAAGGAAAAACTGTGTGCATGACATGGTCTCATCCAAGCTGCCATATTAGGAATGATCCATGGCTCACTTACCCAGATTGCCAAAAATTATCTGGCMGAAAATATTCTCTTGACTTTTCATGAGTTAAAAGTATGTTAAGGATCATTTGAATTGTTTGACACTATAAGGCATATTTAGACTGCCTCTGGTTTTCCAATGCAACAGTCAGGTTCTCCCAGAAGGATACTACTCTTCAGGTCACTTATTTTGCAATCTGGTGAAAATCAACATATCTCGTTTTCTCTTATCAAACATAYATGTTTGAATATGTGCTAGATGTCTGGGTTGTTTTAACAGGCATACCTATATCTGTCTAAAAATGTGGAGATGAATATAAGCATTAGGTCAGATCTTTTTTGTTTGTTTTTTCACTGACTTCACAGGAAAACCTGATCACTGATTAGGCAGTAATTGTATTTGATATCAGTAAGTTACCTAAAATGAATGGCAGTCCCACAGACTCACTGTCTATCGCTATATTTTCTTTGCCAAATCTATGTTAAGTTTGTTACTTCTCTCAGATAATTTATTGTTCAAGACAAGATTGATACTAAAGCACAGCATTGACATTTTAACCTATGTGCTAATGTGAAATATTCAGCCAAAAACTTCATAACAACGAATAAAAGAAACAGGTGGTTTTCCCTCTACACTTCTTTGCTTCTAGACTATTTTTGTTTTGGTGTCACTTTGCCATTCCAGCTAACCATATTACCAGACCTGTATCATATTGTGCTAATGTAAATAATAAGAACAATCTTACAATTTTCTTGTTCATCTGATTATTTTAAATCAATTTAAAAATGTAAAAGACATCCAGGAAAAAAAAATCATTTCATTAAAAAATCTGGTCTGAAATTTGGTCTTTTTCACGTCATCTTAGCCCTCAKTGTGGGAATCTCCCCTTACTCCTCCACCCCTGAGCTGAAATCAGTCAGTTCTCTTTTTTTCTTAATTGCACATTTTCATTCTTCTGTCTCATTTGTATTTTTCCCACACACACACCCTCCCCACCCCTTATTTCCAGGGTTTCCTGCTGCAGATTTCCTCTGCCTTGCTCTCTTACTCTGCAAGCATCAGTGATCTTTGCAGAGGTCACTTCTCTGTGATAGGAAGAAGAGAAAAATAATTTTATTTTTAACCTTTTTTTTAATCCCCTGGTCTGGAATTATAACAAAATAGAAAACTAAAAATAAGTAAAGACACTTCTTGTTGTAGTGTGAATCTTGTCAAATGCTAAATGAGTAATAGTGACAATACTGCATGCCCTAGTAATGTTGTCAAGTTTCTGAAAAGCAACAGTTAATTCGCAGTGGATGAGAGTGGATAATTCRCATCCATTTGTCATTCAATGAAGTTTAATCTCTTAGGTAGATTTAGAAGATCACAACTTCTTCACATACATATATATGTGTGTGTATTGTAGTTTATAGGTGATAACTTAAAGACATTTTTTTCTTTCTGAATTGTGGCTAGTGCATTAAATCCTACAATATTTTTACTTTTCAGAATAGCTGCACTGCCATGTGATTTCCTCTACATTTTGTCAGTAGAATAGGTGCCCTGGGGATTTACAGAAAATGGATCCTGAAGACCTTTATGCATCTTAAAGTGGAAAGATGGTTTTGAAGGAAGGAACAGTGATTTACAGTAGCTACATCTGAGAAGATAAGTAGCAAGTCTTTCCTCAGATGACAGAAAGAAAAAACAATTTAAAGGATTTTACTCCATGGAATAGAACAAAATGACAGAGTTACAGTTTAGCATAAATTATCAGAAAAAACAGAGGCTTTGCATACTCTAAGCGTAACTGATGGGAACAGAAAACCAAGAATATTTGGTTTTAAAAAATATGTTTTCACATCATTTAATACACCATTTACTACAATTCTGTTATTGCCTCACTGCCTAGTTACTTCCAGTTTCTCAAAWAAATGTTTCTGTAAACTCTAAGCTATGAAATTTTGTAAGCAATGATGTGTTGGATAAGCCTTGACTTCTTGCTGAGCACATAGGCAATAATGTGACCCTGCCTGGAGATAAAGGCACTGCTCTGCGTGCTTTGGGATATGGGTCTGCTGTCCTTCCTTAATCCAAGGTCACAACTGTCAAACCACAGCATGATCCTCACAAGGATCAAGCATTTCCCCAAGAAGTAATAATGRCAGCATGGTGCAGAGGAAATTAGAAAGTTAGAAGTCTATATAAATCAGTGATCAAAGGAGAGAATTATTAGCCAARTGAAATTATATTTTTATTTAAATGAGTGGGCTACAAACGCAGAGGAGCAGATAAGTGTGAAATAGATTGTAGAACTGAGGAAAAACTCTTGTTCGTATCAAAACATTTATTTTTATTGTTTCTGTTTTTTGCTTTCTTTCTCACCCACCACATCTAAATGCCTAAATGATTTATGCTGAATTAGTAAATACAAAGTACAGTACAAAATCAATTTTATAGTCAATGCCTTTCCAAATATTTGAGTCAGGATTATGCAAAGGACAAAAACTTGGGTTGAGTTGTTAGAGAAAATATTAATTTCCCCATTATTATTATTGCATATATGACAAAAATAGAAATAACTTATATTTAGTTCTCTATGCCAGCATGCTGCTTCATTTCTTAGTAGAGTTTAATGACAAAAAAAGGACTTTTCATTTTGGATGATGTGCACTCATCAGGATAATAGATGATGGTAAGTTATAACTGAAGGAAGGAAAAGAGAAGGGAGGTGAAGCAGGATAAAACAAGCACATRCAAAATTGAATGGGAATATACTTTGACTAGAAAATAAGAAATAGGAGGAGATAAAACTGACTTACTGTATTTCTGAAGTTAGGATCTTGGTGTGCTATAAATGTTATCTATGTTCCATGATTTGCTCATGCTAGTGAATGTCATAACCCTGTCTTTCCGTTTCTTATGCTCTTTGGAGACACTGATGCTTACTTAATTCAAAAGTAAGAGTCTCATAAGATCCAGACGACTAAATAAATAAAAAAAAAGCCTTGTCTTTTAACTTGTATTCCAGTGTACATAGCATTTTCTCATAAAGCTTGGATAGGTCAATGAGATAATTGGCATGTGGAGTTTTCTGAAGTCCTCATAGTAAGCACCTGAGAATGAAACCAATAAGCCTGCTCTGAGCCCACTCTAGCCCTCGAGATAGAGGATGTCAGAATAATTTAGATGAAATTAATGCATGTCAGAAATAATTTAGATGCATTTAATGCTGCCTTGAGTCATATACATAGCTTTGGTTACCTCTAGTGAGACCTTCCAGCTTTCTGATCCATCCTAGAAGACACCCTTGTAATCAGATCAGAAACTATACATTGAATATCCATGTGCAGACTTTGAAACTCCTCTGAAGGTCACATCTATGTCAGCTGATAAATCATCGTTTAAAGATTCAATGTTTTATAAATAGAAATATTCTATCAAAGATCATGCTATTTAAAATGTATTTCTTTTGTAAAGATTCTAAGGGAACTTTTAAGCCTGTAAAGTATTGTTGTTAACTTTTCTTCTTCCTATTCACAAACATTTGTTGAAGGACATTTCACCTTCAACAAATGGTGATAGAGTGAGATAGAGGTGAGATAGAATGAGGTATTTTATTTATTTTGAAGAATTACGTGCAAATTCAAGGACATTGTGTGTAAATGCAACACTACAATGTGATTATGCCATCTGTGCTTACTCGACTTTTGATCTTTTGAACTAAAATTTTAAATAAACCATAACCATTTTGATTATTTTAATTTTACCTTTTCATTTGAGCCTRAAGGAGAAGAGCTAATTTTTAATACCAGTCTGGCATTATGTAGCTTCCAAATAGCTTCCAATACCTTTTCATGAAAAAAAGGGAAAGCAGAAAAGTGCATTTCTGTCAGATAACAAATGTAAACTTTTGTGCATAACCCTATTTTTCTAAATAGTGATTTTCATCCCTTTTGAAGCTACTTTGAGCTACTCTAAAATGCCAGTTATTATGAACTGTGTTAAGCATCTTTTGCTTTCAGATATACTTAATCCTAATACCCTTATGGATTCTTCTCTTTAACCTACAATGGCTTAATGCTAGCAATATATATAAATACACCACTGTATTTGAATAATTGAGTATTTTTTTCAACAAACAGTATCAAATTATATTATGGACCACCATGTGTATGCAAACCTTCCTTATTTTTCTTTTTAATAGTCACTGAAATRAGCTTACACTGTCTGTGGTTAAACTGGTTAAGTTCCCAAGGGATAAGGCAGTATTACTAATGGCATGCATCATAAACATTAAATTATTTTAGATAGATTGTCAGGAAAGTTGATTAATGCATTCATTTGCAATCCTGTGAATTGTTAATTAAGTTGTGTGTAGGTAAATGTCTGTATTGCATAGGTAAATGTCATAGGAAAGCATTTGCATTGCAAATAATATATATAGAATAAATATGTATGTGTGTATATATGTATTTGTGTGTGTTTGTGTATATAAAGACCTGACAGGAGTTTAAAAACATGGAACAGCCTTATTCATTTAAAATCAGTAAGAAATTAAGGCCTCTCTTGCTTTTTTCTCTAGTGAATAATTAATTTACTCAGAGTAAATAATATGTAAGACCTATAATATGAAAATAACAAGTGCAGTAAGATTTATTATAGCTTTCATATCAAAGATTAATTGCCTGGCTCTGAAAGARACCAAATTTCCCTGGCTTTTGCAGTGCCTTCAGGCTGCAGTGAGTGTTTTCAAAATCCCTTCTGATTTTGTCATTTTGAACCCTGATTCACTTTTAACCTTTATGTTATAGCAAGTTACAGCAATAGTAATAATGGATGTCACCTTTGTCAATCATTTCCCAACYCTGTGTTTCTTTTTGTTTCAGTATAAAGGGAGCCTCAGAGAGAGAGTGAATGCCTAAAGCATCAATAAGACATATCACATGCTGGGGAGTAAACCATGTGTTTGAGAGTTAGAGCACAGAAAGGATGAGGAAAACAGCTTTGCATATCAGCTAACAGAAAGGAAAAAAAATAGGTGAAGGAAATGCTGAAAAAGGGAATAAAACACAACACATGAAAATTCTACTGCTACTACGACTACTACTAAARTATAATAAGTAACATAAGAATAAGATGCTAGACAAATTAGTGTGAAAAATAGAATAGTTAGGATGGATGGATCTGGTTATGGAGAACATGCTCTTTCTCAAGATCATCTGAAAAAGATGAAAGAAAAATTAAAGAAAAGATATGATTCAGTTCAGTGTTTCTTGAAAGAAATTATAATATTTGGTTCTACAGTTAAAGCTCTTTTATTAATATATTTAAAAAAAAAAAAAAAAGTGGGCTAATCATATGGATGGACATTTTCCCTGTAAGAAACAACTGAAAAACTAAAATTCTGCTGGCTGGAACGTATCTAATATTTTGTAGCACTGTTACTATAGGCTGACTGTCCTGCTGAAGTACCCCAGTCCATTTGTGCACTGTGGGGACAGTGTGTGGAGAGTGGTCTAAAGACCGTGTTTAGAGACAGGTCATACTTCAACATTGAGTTCTGTAGTGAATTGCCATGTTACTAGAAACATACAACTATGCACTTTTTTTTTATAGCATTTAACCTTGTTTTCATTATCCTTCCTTTTGGTATTATAAATTCCAGGTTCATCAAAAGCATCTGCTGACGTAAATATTCAGTGCAATGCTAAGTGGAAATCTAATCAAGCAAATTTGCTAATTCCTCTCTCCTGTACCTGATTATATGGTGTAGTATTTCTGGGACAGATTTCCAAAGGGATTTAGGTTCTTGACCTTCACTGAAACTATGAAATCAGGGCAGTTAATTACCAAAACACTTTATGAAAATTATTCTGTTATGATATAGAAGATTACACTTTAGCTSCCACCCACATTCAATGTGCCCTCCCTATCCTACATTTGTTATAGAATTTTAGATATTCTACAGAAAACCTACATAAAATGACAATTAATATTTACCATTCATATTTTTAATAATGAATATAAATCATATGGAGTGATATAAAGAGTTTTTTCTTCTTTATATTTTAGGAACACTGCTATTGATAATGTACTCAAATTATATTCATTTCAATCAGATTATTGACTAACTTCTAAATCATATCTTCAGTTCCTTTTTTAATAGTACTCAAACCATGTTTTTTTTTTCAAGTTGAAAATGAAATTAAAATATCTGAAAATATGGTCAGGGCTAAGCCAATTCTTGACACTCTGTACCAAGAAAAAATTCAAATGCTTACCCAAAGGGAAATTTGCCACTCTGGTATCTTCTCTATATTGAAGCCTAAGAATAATAGCTGCCCTATTTAATATTTCTGTGTAACCTTACAGCAGAGTGGATTTGCCTTCATTGGTCAGACTAGATCTTAGAAAATACACAAATTTAAATGGAGATAACATTCTTTTGTCCTTTTGTTCAAGATAAACACATTAATGTTATAATTATTGTTTCTCTTTCCACATCATTTGGAAGTCCACAAGGAAAAAGATAACTCCTCCATGTTTTCTGCCCTTAAAATATCTGTTATTTTTCAACACATACTTGAGCTATTTCTGTAGAAACACTGCTGCCAAATGCTATCTACTTGCAATTCATGCACACTCCACATAATGAGCTCTCAAGTAACAAACAAAATAAATCATATAAAATGTTCATAAATATGAGATTTCCTATGCCTCTGACAATAGAACATCAAAAATCTTTTTTTTTTCTCATTCGTACTCCATAGAAGCAGTCAAATCTCTTACTAATTTGTTTCTCTAGTCATTCATGTATGTATATGTCTATTTATCTTTTTCCAGCTCACTGAAAGAGGCACATCTGTTTAAAGTTCTTATCCATGAAAAGAGTCTGGAGAAAAAAAAGACAGACAGTGGTTATGATTAGAGAAAATACTAAAGTCAAAGCAAATAACAGTAGGTTTCCTAAACTTACTTATTTTTAGAACTATTTGGATAGTTAAGACTTCTGTGTATGCTATGAAAGTGTGAACACATCCAGTGCAAATTSATGGAATATATAAAGGTGAAAGTCATCTTGCTGAAACACTGCAGAAAAGGCCTTGCAATTTCAGCTGCCTGTTTTAAAGCTGACCTTACATCTCAAACGAATCTAATCAGAAAAAAAAAAAAAAAAAAGAGTAATTCTTTACAGGTAGGAAGAAGGTACGAAAGGAGTTGGGGAGAAGAAACCTCCCAATGTTTCCTAGTATTGACAGGACTCTGGCTTGACGTTATAAAAATTTTTATTTTTCCTGATGCTTCATAGTTAATTTTGTACTGAAAATGCTGTATTTTGAAACATCAGAAAATACCAGTGCTGCATTTTCAGTGCCATAATCACTTAGTGAAAAGTCTTCGGTCTTCTACAACAATCACCAAAATGCACGTTCTGCACCGTGTCATGCAACAGGACTGTCGTGAGACTTTGATGGATATCTGGGTTCTGTCTGATAGAAAGGATCTGAACTCATCCTCTGTTTAATCTTTTAAAGCATCACAGAAGCATATGAGACAGAGAATGAGGTCAGCAGAAGTTTATATATATATATATATATGTATGTATATATACATGTGTATGTATGTATGCATATAATCAATATAGCCACTAGCCTCTATTGTCACCATATTGAGGATATAAGTATATAAACTCTCCAAACCTCTGCATCCTTTGAATTCCATTCCACATTGTTGAAGATGCCGGTGCATTTTGCCAGGAGGCTTTCACTCTTTTTTTTTTTTTTTTTTAAATAAAATTAGCAGCACTCAATTAAAATTTCTAGTTATGTTCTTGATTGACATGACTTTGAAATCTTCAGAACAAAGAGCCCAATTCACATCCAAAGGGAAGAAAAATTGAATTACAAAAGAATTTTCTTTTTCCTCCTCTCACTCTTCACTGTTTTGTGATCTGACTTCAGCAACTAATGATCTTGAAATTTTACAAACATCTGAGATTATTATAAACAATGATTCTTTTTCATACCACTTTAACAAAAGCAATTAGAGACCTAGTAGGCATTATGCAACTATCTTGGTGTGTATGTGAAGTGTTATGAATCTAATGAGCCARGCAAGCAATCACCACTGCTTTGGAGTGTTTCAGCTCTTACAGGGACTTTGTGGATGCCAGTTGATCTAATTATTTCTGAGAGACCATCTTGTTATAAGCAAAACATTGAGGAATTGTCACAGTGTCATGAATCATGAATAATGGACAGCACTTTGTGTATCAGAGAGATGATGAGGTTCCTGCAGGGAGGGGCATGCCCTTTGCCTCCCTCCTTCCTCTCCCCTTTGCCTTTCCATCTCCCACAGTCCTTTTCCACCAAACATTTTGCATTTGTGCAATAACACACAGACTTCACAGACTTTTGGCAGCAAAATCAAAGTATGACTTTTTGGAGAAGCCTGGAAATTGCATATATTCATTCTTACATCTAGTACTGAGGAGATTTACTCTGTTCTGTCTAATTACTAACCCAAAGCTAAGCTATTTTTTTTTTCAGTGCATAGGATTTGGGATTAAGTCAAATTTGATACAGGCCCTCTGGAGTATAACTATGGAGATATCTGCTATTTAACTGTATCTAAAACTAGATCTTTCATTTAACCTAATATCCATTTCAATTAAACTAAAGTTTAAAAAATATGTATTTCAAGCTTATTTTTCCTGCTATATGATTTCTTGCTTTTTTTGAGAAAAGAGATGCAAAAAGGTAGTGAATTAAAGAAAGAGAAACAATGCATTTTTAACTAATTTCCCTCTCTGCCAACATACAAAAATTTTTTTTTTCTTATAGTTGCAGAAAAAAAAAGAGATATGTATGTGTGCCTACAAAAGTCACACAAATAGACTAGCTATGTGATCATTAATGACCTGGCTATTGTTAAATGATATTTAGGCAAATGAAATGAAACAGCAGTTTGAAACCTTGCTAACTAGACAATTCAGATTAGCCACTTGGGTCTATTCCAGATCTTTGATATGTTTTATGTGAAGATACATCTCTGGTCTCATTTCTTAGTTTTTGTAACATCATTTTATCTTTTAATGACTGAACATAGACTTAATCAGACATAACTCTTACTATAAAAAGTTCCATGTTCAGGCAAGGTCTAGGATCTCAAAAGTAAACTCTCAGATCAACAGTAAACACTGAACTTTCTAACTTTTTGGCATTTGCCTAATGCAATTAACAGTTTTTGGTATAGCTTTTTCTGTAATGTTCAGTGAAAATTGGGAAACCAAGGACAGCTCAGGACTCCCTTATATCTAGTTTTCCACTGAGTCCTCCTTGTTTTATTTCATATCTCTCCTAAAGGGAATTTGTACTCAGATCTACCACTTCTTGTGGGAAGGTTCTAATTGGTTTTAAGGTATTGCAAGATGTGTTAAGGTTTACTTAGAGAAGATATCTACTTCTACCTTTTAAGGTTGTTCCACTGGATAATTGAATACCTTATGAGAAAACCAGATGAAGAGGGAAAAAAAAAAAAATCTGTGTAATGCAGTGGATTGGATATTTGTCTGAATGTAGAGGAAATTTTTATTTGCCTTGCTCTATCAGTTTCATCACTGGTATATATGTATCATTTCTTTACAGTTCTTCACTTGTGGACTGAAGAAAAAGAAGAGCCTTTCCAGATAAGGCAGTGGGAAAATAAATAAATAAATAAATAAATAAATAAATAAATAAATAAATAAATAAATAAATAAATAAATAAAAAGCAAAGAAAAAGAAACTGAAATAGAGGTGTTTTGTTTATCTCACGTGAGCAAACTAGTCACTCAGCTCTGTTGCTGACAGTGGGAACTGTTTAAAAGCCCAACAGATTAGACATTATTAAAATGGCCATCAACTTCATCCTAGCAAATGCTAATATTTCCATAATCTTGAGGCCTTGCCAGTACTGTCAAAATGAGTTGCTATGCAATGTCACAATGCAAGAATGTGAAGCTGGACGATCACTGATGGAAGAGACTGAACTGAAATAAAAGAAAGAAAAGAAAGCTCAGCAAGAGGGATATCAGATGGAAAGAGAGGGTGACAGTTAATGAAAGTGTGGAATCTAAAGAATAGCCACTTTGGTAAGCTGAAGTAAACTGAAGCAGGGCTTTGGTATAAATAAAGACAGAAGAGGCAGTGAGAGGGACAGATAGATCATTAATACAGACCTCAGAAAAGTGCAGGMGGCTGATAGAGGAGAGAGAGATTGGAACTGAAATTGGAGAGGATTAAAAAGGAGAGGGAATAGGATGTAATGGCAGTTTGGAGAGAAAAGGACCCCTTCCTTTAAATGGTAAAAGTGAAATGTGAATGGTATGGAAGGAGTTGCAAGAAATGAGAAGGGGAGTGTCCCAACACAAACAACTTTGTCGAGGATGAGAAGCTGCAAAGATGAGAGGATCGATAGAAAGGCTGCAGATATCTGACAATCAGAGGCTTGGATGGGGATAAAAACACTCTGAATAGCTTTTAGTTTGTTTTATTTGCTTTATTGTATTATTAGGGAAGAAAATGTTCTTCACTAATGGAATACTGATAAAAAAAGAGTGGAAATGGTCATAAAAATTAAAATGACATCACACAAGCTATGGAAGTTCTGCTAAGGAAAAATAAATGAGCTGGGAATAAGAGTCATGGAGGAGGGAAACAAGAAAAGAATCAGAGAAYTGGCTGCACAGCTGGGGTGTGAGATGTTAATCTGTACTTGTTTTAAAGTGAGGAGAACAAGAAGGGAAAAAGATAAAAAATAGGGATGGCGTGTCTGTAGAGACATAAAGGTGATAGGTTTAACAGTACCGCAGAAGCTTATTATATACATTTATACAGAATATATCTGTAATAATTGCATGAAAGTCAAAGCTTCTGTGGAAGAGAGGTGGTTAAGAAAGTAGAGTGAAAAATGCAAAGCGAATATGACTAATTTTTTTTTTATTTATTTATTTGAGTGTAAGTTGAAAGATATTGTATAAAATTATATGAAACAGGGAAAACATTTATGAGTCAGCAGAATGTTGTATAGAAGGAAAAAGGGGATGGTTAAGTTGTTTCTTACTTCTGGAACCAGAGTATGCTTGATCCTTCTGTAGCCTGACAACTGACAAAAGTTTTGATGGAGTTAAGGCATATGAACTACAGGCACATTTTTCAACCCACACACTTTATGTAAAATTAGCKGTGTAGTAGTTCCTCAGCTGAACTAGATGTCCTGAATCCTAAAGTTCTTCTGTCTGACATAACTGTCAAAGTAAGATTAAAAATATTGCATCCAGTATTTCTTCCATGGAAGATGTAATTGGATGGTGTCGGCAGACTTTTGGGCCTATCTTGTAATAGAATTTAAAAGCTGTTCATTTTGGTTTGATCTACCTCCAGAGATTTATATTTGTTTGATATTTACAGAATATGTGTATTAACCCTCTGCTTAGTAACTGAAATACTGATATTTTTGCTAAAAGTTAGATTCAAGTAATTTGCTCATCTTTTTAACTTGACAGTCTAGGATTACATATTGGTTTTGCCTTTCAGAAAGCTGAGACCGTTAATAAAAGCAAGCAGACCTACCTGAAGCTGTCTGTGATTTCTAGTGGTGGAAGTTGTCTGACCTCCAGAGGTCTTTTGCAGCCTAATTGTTTGATTAGTCCATGATGAGGTGTTGTTGTAGAAAAGCATAACAAAAGCTCAACAAAGGCTGCCTGGACAGAGAAAGTGGAACCAGTCTTGTATGGCAAATCACTGGGTTATTTACTGCATAAATACTGTGTTGGGACTCTAAACGACATAAATTAACAAATGACGTAAACTAAGTTTGTTCCTGTAATAAAAGTGTTTTTGATCCTTAAATCCAAATATTAGAACTTGCCTGCTGGTGTGAATATACCTTCGTCAGATCAACAGTGTTTCTGCAGGTATTTCTTTTATCCATAAACCCAGGACTATTCTTTCACATTTATTAGCCTTTGCTTAATATTATAAAATAATTCAGGAATCTTGAGTTCTTTTCGTTCCTGTTACCCAAGTGACTTGTAACGCAGGGAATGAGCTCCATCTTGTGGAAAAACAGTACATTCGCAGCTTTATTCTTTTTCCGGAAATGTGATTTGGAAGATATGAGCTTCTTAATTTCCTGATAAAGTTTTAAGCAATCACAAAAGAATGATAAAATAACACAATTAACGTTAATATAATGCATTATCATAAGAAGGCAATTGAAAATATTGAGAGATGGAAACATCTTACTAAACTGTTTGAAGAACTCAATACAGGAGATGACAAAAGCATTGATAGAAACTGAACTATTTAAATTCTTGAATATTTACATACATATAGGCTTTCAACACTCAAAAATGTTGATCTGTTCCTATTTCTCTTCACTCACTGATCTGTGAAAAATAAATATTTAGGCAGGTCTATTCTTATTTTCACTTTCTGGTTACACGGTAGGAGATATGTTGCATAATTTTTGTGATAATAAGTGAATGCATTCTCAGATGCACATACAGGCAGGCTGGTCATGGACTGTAGTCATCTAGTCATTCCAAGATAAAAGTGAGTTTTCAAGACTTTTTTTTTAATGAGTCCATTAGCATTTAGACATTGAAGCTTATTGGGTTTTTTTAAAAATATTAAGTATATAATATTTATGTTACCCTCCTTGCGTTACCTTGYGTTAGTGATGAACTAATGGAGACTTGTTGCATACACAGCTTTCACACATGATTTCACACCCAGTTCGTGATCTAACAACTCATGAGAAAACCCATTAAGGTCTTTCAGGAATGTTTAATGCAATGGAGAAGGGATGATGTTTGTTCATTTGGGCAATCAGATCTGTCATTCTTTCTGGTTAAATACTGCTCAAGCAATTTGAAACACTTTCTTTTCGTAACAATTCCCTATGCAAACAGTGCCACTGGTGTCTTTTTGACCAACTTGCAAATAAATTTGAAAGGTTAGTTTCAGAGAAGCTAAAAACTTGTTGGTCTATCAAATGTATGGGGAAACTTATGATTATTTCCCATCCAGRTGAAGTAACTCTATGATATGAAGAGGAACAGATTATCTTATTGTGAAGCATAGATTCTTCTATATGAAAGCAGTATAACAACCAGTGCATATATCAAGTTTCGACTGACTTTTATTTTCTGTTTCATTTGTTAGACTAGCTATTGGCATTGGATGAAGAACACTGTGATTGGTTCTTTTATTCTTTCATTTAAAGGTTCCAAGAGTTTGTTTTTTTTCTTTGTTTTAGATGATTTGCTGTGGATTGTTTTTATCCTTGACAATTTTACATTATACATTTTCTCATTTGATGCTCTTCAATGCAATACTTAGGCTTCATTCAGTCAAAGTCTAAATTTATTGTATATTGATCCAGCTCTCTGCAGAGAAGATCAGTTCATGATTTTTTTCTCATCATCCTTCCTTCCTTAATGTAACATACATCTTCACTCTCTTGAYTAAGATTTCTGATTTGAATCATACATCTTTTTGTAATCCTAGCTTCTCTTTATAATAAAATATCCACAGAAGTTTAAGAGCACAARATGATGTACATATAATGGAAAACTTCAGAAACGGAGTGTTAAATGTCATTTTTCTTTATTTATTTGTTTTTTTCTTAAATATAGACTTGGGGTAAGGATAAATTCTCCTGATCTTATACAGATGGGATTTTTTTTTTTCTCACAAGGATTTTTCTCTGTTATGTTTGAGTGAAATTCAATACRGATCATGCAGAAGATGGTTAGATGACAGTTTGCTAAAGCACCTATCTACTCATGGTTACAGCCATAAAACGTTTCAGGAGAATAAAAAGGCTAGCTGGATATTCAAAAAATATAAAGAATATTTCAGTAGCAATATTTCTCCTCATTTCCACAAAACAAGTCCTTTGCTTATTTTTCAGCTATTATAATGTCTTATTTGAGACATGTTTCATAAGATAAMCCCACATTTCTTGTGGGTTTATTAATCTCACTACTTTAAGGCAGGTATCGAATGTCTTGTCACTCACTTGCCCATGACACTGCATATATCTATATCATAGGCTTTTGAGTATGCTGAAGTAATTTTGCATAGATCATTTGAGACAGAGAACCTCCCCTTACTCAATGCCTGAAAAATCTTGCTTAAAATTGCATATTTTTGTTAGTATATTTTTTTGATTTGTTTTATTTTCCAAATGGGCACTTTTGAATCATTTTAAGGGATTATATAGCAGGATAGGTAAACCTTGGAACTAGAAACCAAAACATATATCAAGAAGCTTCATGTATACACTATGTTCACCAAAGGTGAACAAGTATGTCTATTGAATTATATTTATATTCARTTTCATTCATCGAAAGCCAAATTTACAGATTTTTCTTGTTACCTACAGGAGCATTAAGTTTTTTTTTTTGTCTTGAGGCTTTATTTTGTTTAGATTTGTTTTCCTCTATTACCATGTAACTTCAAAGGTTTTAAAGATCTTTTGCAAGGAGGAAAATATATCTCGTAAGGACCAGGAAATGGCCAAAGTCAGAGGCAGGCTGCTTGCTGGGGCTATTCTAATGCTACTGTGAATCACTCAGGTATCCGCTTGGTGTATCTTGCATTTACGGTTCAGGCCACCTCAAGGTAATAAAAGCATTTCTCTCAAATCAGGACAAAAAGAAATTACTTTTTTTTTTTTCATCCTCTTTAGCACATAGCCTGGTCTGCCTATCAGAAGTAATTAGCTGTTCATACCTAAGAGATTACTTGATAGTGTATTAACTTGAGACTGCTCCACTTGCTTTTCTTGTGGAGTACATTTTATGTAAGCAAGAATGAAGAACTCACCCTGTATGATAGTCTAACRTTTCAAATAAATAATGCAATTAATATTAAGTGTATAGAATGATTCATCCTCATGCTCAGTAAAATCACCTTCTGGATTGAAAACCTGTTCTGAAATATGTAACAGCTGGTAATAGGCTTAAATACACTGCAAAAACATTATTTTCTGCATAATTGGCTGTATAGATGAGTCATATTCAGTCCTGAATTAAATACTTTGGCAGCTATAATTCAGTGTAAGTCATAGATTTGTTTTCAGTTTGGCCTAGAATAACTAGAAGCAGAATTTTCTTGATAATTTTATATAGAATAATTATGAAGTCAAAGAAATGCAATAGGAAACTCAGTTCACTAAGTACTTTTCTAAAGAATTTAATACATTATCCTTTTTGTTTAGGCTATTTATTATTCTTAATCAAGTATGGTTATTTGGGGATGAACTCCAGTTTAAATTCTCATCATGTTAGCTTTTACATTTGGAGTTTGTATCATCACATCCACGCTAAGAATTGTACAGAAGTATAAGTAGAAGAAACTGCATTTAAAATGTAAAAATCTAAAATTTAAAAATTTGCTCATCATATAAAGGAGCAAAGCCTCATATATAAAAAGAATTTATAAAATGTTACTTGTGCACACACAGGTAAAAATATATAAACATACATTTATACTATATACGAATATACACAAGCTCAAGTATACCATAAGCTTCCTTAAGTGCACATATGTTAAAACATTCATTATTCGACCAATATTTGACCAAAATGTGAAACTCTTTGCCTCCTTGTATAATCCAATCTACAACGATGCCTCCACATAATCTGATTAATAACTATTTTCACAGATTCATAGAACAATTTAATTTAGGTGGAAACTTTTACTGTCATCTAACCTGCTGTTCAAAATAGAGGTGCAGCAGGACGTTTAATGTAGGATGTTAAGTTTTACAAATCTCTGGGGATGGAGATTCCACAGCCTCGATGCAACCTGTTCCAATGATTTTCAACTCTTTTGCCATATGTAAAGGTCAAGACAATTAACTGAAAATAGATTGTTATAAAAGACTTAGGAACACCAAGGAGGTGTAAGAATTTTTTTGTCTTATATAATTGGACAATTTTGAGAAGTACATTGGTCTTGAAATTGAAGACAAATGCTGAGAAATTAACCATGAAAAAAAAAAAAATCAATCCCTTTGGAAGTGAGATGCAACGGATTATAATGGGCTGAGACCACCAAAACCTAAAATGAATATCTAAAATGTTATTAGAAATGAAAATGTTAAACTGATAATGTCTCAGCAGCAATATAGTGCATTTCATTATTGTAAACAGAACTGAAGAAGACACAAATATTAAAGAGTGATTAATGTAAGTTGGAAGCCAAATACTCCTTTTCTTTTTTAATATTGGCTATTTTATATTTTAGTCATTAATTGCTCATTACATTATATTAGACACACAGATATTTATCCTAGTAAAGTGCAATGCCAGCAATAGATCATTTTTTCTTTAATTGCTCAAATATTGTAGCTTATTTGTATGTATCTACAATATAGCCTAATTAGAAAAACAACTGGTCTTTATTTTTGTTAACAGGCTCTTAAAAATTCTTCACAGGTGGAGAATTCATCCATATATTTGGAATGAGCATCTGGCAAAATGAATAATAAATTTTGCATATTTTTTGTATGATACCATTTAATTAACTCTAAGACAAACTTTTCAGTAAAAACAAGTAAAAAATAGGAATTATTGGAGCAAAGAACAAGTGGTAGCTAATTATCAGGGCCTACCTATCATCCATTGCAGAAGACATTTTAAATAGATATTCCATTGCTCTGCAGAGGCAAAACTTGCATACTTACTTTTTGATCAGTATATTTCTCCAGCTACTTGGCAGTTTATGCAGTGTGATCTGACAGGTATTTTCAGAGATATCTACTACATGAGATACCATGAAAAGGTTGAAATAGAACAGAAAACATCTAACACAGCTTAGCAGGTTGCAATTAAACTTACCAACTGTGTGGGTGATGACAGTTCATACCTTTCTGGGATTTAAATCACTCCTTATCTATTAAGAAAATATTATAATAAATTGTTGCTTGGGTATCCAGGGTAAACATTCATTTTCCTCCAGCCGCTTAGAAATGTTAGTCTATGTGTGCACTGAAACATTCAGTGAGTCCAGCAGTGAATGATGAGGAGCCGGGGCATTTGGATGCTTCAGCAGTCTAGGGATGAGGAAGTCATGTCTCTGTCCCTGTTCAGTCCCGTGTCCTAATCTGAACCAGCAGCACAGATATCTCTTTTTCTCAGGAAGGGATAGTGCTGGATAAAGTGTTGCAGTGTCATGGAAACACATTTGAACTTGCATTTTAACGAGGGAAAAAATATGTAGAAGCAAAACCATAAGTCCGTGAGGTAGGTTTAATTATTATCTTTATCTTTAAAATTGTCTACTGGTAAAAATTTCACTAAGAAGAAGRACTCATTCATGATGGTCTTCTCAAAATAAAGATATGCTTTTTAAGAAAACCTTTGTCTAAGAAAAGACCTTTTTCAACAATTTCTARTCTGCTCTGGTAATGCAGTTCTCTTAACTTTTAGTTAAGATGGAATAAGATGTAGGACTTTGAGTGGTGAGGGAGGAAAATCTCTGCTCCATAGTTTACTTCCTAGCTCATTCTTCAAGGAAGGGAGTTTCCTGGAGTCTTATCAAAGTGTTTCTGTTTTATGTTTGTGCCAATGTTTATTATTTTATGGATCAAAGGAAATATTTATTTTTCACATCATCACCTTTTTTTTTTTTTTTCCTCTATTGTTTATTTGTTTGTTTTGTTATAAATATTATCCTGAAGAGGAAAAAATCATTCTGATCCATAGCTATTTTTTGCTGTTAAATGTCCAGTTAGACACTACCAGCAACGTCAGCTTGTGTGTGGAGGAAAGGTTCATATGACTTATAGTCAACATATTTTGATATCACTTGGTTTCCTTTTTTTTTTATTAACCTGGAATTTGTGCTTCCATACTTCATGGAAAGATTGCCTTTGTGTATAGTTCATTTACCAGATCTCAGATATCATTCTAGGATATTTAAGGATATAATAGACCATTTAGACTAATTCTATCTGACCAAGAGGAAGGAGATTCTAGAAACAGTAATTTGAGRACAATTTCCACCCCACCCTTTCCACATAAGAATATTTTGTGTTAATATCAAACTTATGGAACAAGGTTAAGTATACAGAAGATTGCAAGATTGAAGACTGAGTAAACCAGGACTTKGTGTCTTTAGAAAACAACTAATTGTTTGACACTGGAAAGGTAAGTGATCTGGAAGAGGGGGTATTTTTTTTGTCATTTATTTGTTTATTCCCATAGCCAAGACCATCTGGATACGTAAATGTAGTCCAGACTTCATATTGCCATGTATGGATTATATTAATAAAAGTTAATAACACTATTTATTCCAAAGAAAATGATAATTTACTGAGGCTTTACTGTCCTCAAGGAATATCAGAGGTTCAGATAAATTATACTTCTATTAGGAATCATTCTATATTTGAAAACTTAAAATGAAATGCCAGTAAACAATTACAATATCAATATTCTTCATTAAACTGTCTTCTAATGAAATTATGGAGACATGATGATGAAATTACCATAAGATCAGTGTTGGCATTTTGTTGCAAAACTCMTAATTTTTTTTTAATAAATTCTAATCTAGCAGTTTAATACATATCTTTTTACTTAAATCGGTTTGTTGGCATCAAACATCAGTATCAACATATTCCTTTTAGTTTTGGTGGCCATTACTGTAGATATTTTCACGTTAGTAGTTCTTATTTTTTTTTTATTAAAGTGAAAGGCTTGACATTTAGACAGGTTCATGTAGTGCAGTAGTATGCTCAGATTGTCAGCTTTGCGTACACTTGCTTCAAAAGCTGAAGAAAGCTTGCTATGTAATTAAATAACAACACCCTGGAGCTAGAAACTCTCAGTAAAATTTAGCTCCATTCAGGATTGCGCTATTCAGTTGGAATAAGTTTGAACAAAGATTTCTAATACATGCACTGCAATTAATTATTTAGAGAACTTCAGCAAAATAAGCATGGTATCAAGGTTAGGCAAAGCTATAATTTGGGAGAGAGAGAGTGTCTTTTAAGGTACAATGTAGTTCTGTACTTTCAATAAATTGTATTACCTAGCCAGAGTGGTAGTTGTAAACTTCAGTTAATTTACACATTCCTTCTGACATATGCAATTGGTGTGCTAGTAAGCACACCTATGAGCTAAAACAGTTTCAGATTTTCAAACTATGTGCAACAAAATTTATTCAGTGAATGTGGCAGCAAAGGTATGGCAGCAATTCCTAGTTAATATGCCAACTGGAAGCCAACTGAGAAGAGATTGGAAGAGAGAGATTGGTATCACCCTATGAACTGCTGTTCATTTCTTTGGTGCATTTATCAGGAACACATGACTGGAAATGGTCTGGACAAACTAGCACATTTTCCTTCTACCCTATAATGACTTTCAAAAAATAGTTTAGATTTATCTTAAAAGTTATCAGATATTTTTCTCCTTCCTTTTCTCTTCCCCTTTGGGGATTTGCTCCAGATCCTGCCTGTTCCATTAGTTAGAAATCTTCTAATTTCCTGTCTAAATTTATTCATAGCCAATTGTCAGCCTTGTACCTTAGTGTAAAGAGCTAAGCTTAAATAGCTCTTTCTCCTCCCGGCGTTTTCCTATCTTTCTCAGTCCTGAAGCATTTATAGAGAGCAATAATGTGTGTTGCCATCATTTGTTGGAATGGTTGCGTGTTCTAATGCACTGTAAATCACATGCTGCTGCTGCCGCCCCTGGTTATATTGCTGGAACTCTTAAAAGCTGGAGAAAGGCTGTTTGAATCAGTTAGAGAATGCCTGCACCATACTTGGGGAATGAGCCTTCAGGCAAATGTGTATTTGCATGAAGTGCTTTGAGGCTGAATGCTCTGTTGCTCAGTTTATAGATTTTTCCCTTATCAGCACCTACTTTGCAGGTAATGAATGACACCTGCCATGTTGCAACACTGCCTGAAATGGAAAAGCTCTTTGCAGCAAACAGTTTACCTCGGTGGCTGCCTTTGCTGACATAGAAGTAGGRAGGTCAGGGAGAGGCAGAGGGAAAGAAAAATAAGAGAAGCTATTTAGCATATGTTAAAATTTTTTGCTTAATGGGACCTGCTTCAGGATACTTTAGTGACTATTAATCCTTTTAACTCTTTTTTTTGAGCAAATATTAGTATTTTCCCACTATAAACTTGCAATTCATTGTTGTCTGTAAAATGATACCKTGTTTGATCAATGTGTAATGAAATCTTACCTAAATCTTTAAAACAAATTATTGATTGAACAATTATACTTTATTTATGGTAAAGTGTTATCTGTTCCCTCATTCAGTCCTTTGTTCCTTTATATGACAGCTAGAGAGCCTAGTTATAACTCAGTTTATAAGAACTGACACATTTAGACTGTAAATCAATTTTCCATTTTCACTGCATTGGAGAAAAATGCTCTTCAAGAGGATTCTGCTCCCTCAAAGGATAGGTTCAGTACAGCACTTAAGTTTAATTGATCTCCAGGTTTGCTATTGAAGTACTTGTGAAGGTTACACAGGTAAAGTAATCTGTAGTAATCTTATTGTTGAAAAAGCTATTTCATTTTAAAATTAATGTTGAACTTCTGCACCAAATGAACCACTGTTAGCTTAGTCTGTGATACTAGGACCATTTTCCTTTTCCAATTTTTCTTTTTCATCCTAGCTGGTACTTTTTCCTTCAGTTTTGAAAATGATGGGGACTAGCTGACGGCTTGGAAACACTTCAGTTAATAATTGATTGCTGAATATGAATCGTTACACCTTTTTTTTTACCATAGTAAGAACTTGACATGAAAGATTTTCAAATCTCTTGAAAAAAAGAAATAGCTATCTTAGTTTAAACATTTCCGAATCATAGAATGCTTAAGGTTGGAAGGGACCTCTAGAGGTCATCTAGTCCAACCCCCCTGCACACGCAGGTTCATGTTTCTTCATTAGCAAAAAGAGAGGAAACTGTCCCATTCTCTCATGTTCTATATCAAGCCTTTGAAGACAAAGTGCTTTTCCAATACCTGGTATGGAACAAAAGAATTGCAATACTTTTTTTTTTTTTTTTTTTTAAAAATAAAGTTATATGTATAGGGTAACCAGTGCTGTACAGACATCTTTAGGACCATAAGCTTTGTGCTGACTACCTGAACAGTGATTCTTCACAGTCTTCTGGCCAATCTGGTATTTGTCTTTATGTCTTTTCTACAGTAGAGCTCAAATATGCACTGGGATCTGCTTATGCTATTTCAGAACATAATTAAGACTAACAACTTCCATCTCACAATTTCATTCAGAAATAAACATTTATGTGAAAGAAACCTCTTTTTTTAACTACTAATGTGAAAATTATATTTTCTGCTTGTTTCTTCTCTATAGYATTATAAATGAGATTGGGAAATCATGGTGTTCTTTGCAACTGTAAATCTTTACTTGGATCAGTGTTTTATTTATCATCTTYGAAATAGCAAAATCTTTAATTAGGACACTGTGAGATCTGTTCATTTCCAGTGAGAGTAATTCCGACTTTKAATTACTTTGAGTTGAATCTTTGAAGCTTGGCATCTGTCTGATCGTGCTACATTGCATTAATGATAGCATGAAAAGTATTAATAAATATGGAGGTGTTTGGATCTGAAAACTTACAGTTACAATTTACATGTCCCATAAAATATATCTTGTCATTACTTAGATTTTAAAATTTGTGTATGAATGTGATAAAACATTTGTGGTCACAGTCTCATTAAAACACAGTCTTATGTCTTATARACACAGTCTTAAATCACTTTGAAATTTGAACCCTACATGACAAATATGTTTTGATACTTGGATATTTGTAAACTTGAACAATATCACGCATATCTGTATTACRTATATTTTTAATCATTCTTATAAGGCAGTACTCCTGAGTTCTTAAGAAGTTAATTGGATCTTGAAAAAAAAAAAAAAAAGGTTATAGCTTTGAAATTCAACTTGCCTTCTCTGGGATTCCCTACTTTGAAGTACTAAACTCCATTGGCTAGTATTGGCCTTCTGAAGATAAATACACCAGGTCAGTACAAACAGTTAGATCTCTTAATCTTATCACTGGAAATGTTTTAGATCATTTGGATGTGTTAGAGATATTATTCTAGAAAAGTTTTCAAAGTGAAGAATACATATGAAAAGGTCTGGTGTTGCAAGTCTGAGGACAAAAAAAGATAACGTTTCCCAAATTAAAGAGAGTTATATTATGCTGAGTAAATAAAATAATARTAATAATGACCACAGTAAGATTAATTTGAACATGATTATCTTTCTTTGCTATTGGTATCTGATGTTGTTCCCATTTTTTACTGTTTGTTTTCCTGGAAACTRTATTTTCTTCTATATTTCTGTTGCAAGAGTACTTATTTAAATAGTGTCAGGTGAACATTCTCTCATTTCGAATTTCAGTAGGTTTTACAGGCCYGCTATAGATTTTGTGGGATAAGTACACAGAACAGTCAATTTTCAGAAAATATTTCTAATCATATTAAGTCTGGTGGTGTTTTAATAAAAGGATTTATTCCCACATACAGACATGCTTCAAAAGTGGTGAAAGTGACTAATACAAACTTGCCTATAGAATATTAAAGCTGATACTTAGCTAAAATGCTTGGAGTTTATAATTTTTTTTTTAAGACAGAGGACTGCTATTATCTCATTGAGYGTAGCATAAATTCAGAGCGAACCTTATGAAGCATGCTTAACTGTTCCACCTTGTGAAGAAACAGACTCAGTATGGGATGCAGAGTGAGACAACTTTTTCTCAAACCAACGTCTTTTATACTCTCTTAACACAAGCATTGTGAAGTTTATAACCAATCAGCATCTTGCCAGCTGTGTGGTCGTAGTTACCTTCTGTTCCTTATCTGTTGAAAAGACATGCAGAAGCATGCAGTTGCAGTCCTCTTCCTGCTTTGTTCCTTATTTGCTGACAAGCCATCTGGTACTGACTTCCTTAAGGTTAATTATAACAAGGCATCCTGTACGATTGTCCTTGAAGCAGGCCTCCACATCTCCCCCTTCTTTATTTAATGGTTGTCATAGTTGGCTCTAGTTGAGCAGTCATAACTTGGTTAAATGATCAATCAATCAATCATTAAACACATAATAAGAAACAAAGCAAACAGACTAACAATAAACAAAATACAGTTAGTACAATAATTAGAAACTTGGCAGCTTGCATTGACATGGCTAAGCAAGGTTGTTTGGTTTGTCATGTTTACTCCCGTGGTTTGATTCCAACAAGTATAAACCGTGTCCTTTTCCCAAGGCCGCTCCACTGACACTCTTGAGTCTGCCCTTGAGACCTCCACATTTCCCCCTTCTTTATTCATAAATAATGCTTGTTTCAAGGCATGGTCTATTGAACATTGAATTGTTTTTAACAAGCATAGGATACAAATTAAAAGGCAAACAAAGTTTATTAAACACATCAAGCTTATCTRCAATATTCGCTTAATCCTTGCGGCCAATCCTAAATTCCCCAAAAGATTCCCAAAAATATTGAARCCATTGTCTTGATGTAACTTCTGCACACTTTCTTGTATGTTTTCAATGCTCTTATGGATGGATTCGGAATGGTCAGATAAATTAATGGAACAGAGTCCATCCAAAAAGTTGTGTATACAAAAGAGMCTGTGCCGCATTTGTTTTTTGCAGCATTTGGCATCTGTGGTAAGAAGTATACTAGTTGTGCTATTCGGCTTCCTGCTGGCGGTGGTATCAGAGTCCATACCCKTATCTTAATTTCTCCTTCAAAATCAGTATTGATATCTCCAGGGAACACATCTCATTGAAGATCATTGTCTCATTGAAGATCCTACGATTAGCAATGCTGTCATTCCTTGCCCGGGGAGCGGGGGCCTCAGATTTAGGCTGGAATTAGCATAACTGATGTATCAGTGATTATCACTTCCTTTTAAGTGGCCARGTCCATCCCAAAGCTCCTGCCTGTGCTGGTGCACAAGCAGGGGCTGCTTTGTGAGGGGGCCACTCCGAGGCRTGACTGCTGTCAGAAAGCGACCCCCCGCCGTGCTCTGCTTGAGGTTTTGTGAGGGGCTAATGGTTGAATATCTTTATTAAATTTTGATCTACACTGGTTAKCAGAGTGTCGTCCTTTGTGGCAGTGTGGACACATTCCGGGCGCTCCTCCTTTGTTTGCTTGCATTTTTGGACAGTGTTTATGCCCAAATTGGCTGCAAGCAAAAGACGGATTTTCATAGACATTGTTGCAAACACCCTGGTCGTTAGAGAGCATTCATTCAGTTTAGAGAGGACATTAATGCATGCTTTTAGCATATCATCAATAGTAGGTTCCTTTAGTGGCCGTAAAACTCTCTGGCAATCAGGGTTAGCATTCTCCATTGCTAGTCATTGAAAAATGTAGCTTTGTGCTTGTTCATTATCAGCCTGCTTCCCCAGAGCCTCATTAAGCTGATCCAATAACTTCATATATGGTTCATTCACATCCTGTCTTTTACTTAAAAAAGGCTGTTTTTGTTTTTGTTTTTGTTTTTGTTTTTGTTTTTGTTTTTGTTTTTGTTTTTTACCAGCCTCTGGGATGGCCTTAAGGGCACAGACAGCAAGTGTCTTAACTTGCTGCAGGCCCTCAGGAGAAATTCCTGCTTGTGCTCTTGCAGTACTGTGATGTGGTCACCCTCTCCCATTAGTGTATCCACAGTAACAGCCCATAAAGGGTTTCTTTGTGGTAACTGTTGATTTTCCTCTTCCTGTGCCTGAGCAAGTTGTCTCACCATCCCTACATCCCCGACCTGTTTTGCACCTCATTTCACCAAGGCCCATTTATCCTGCTGATCTGTTGATATAGGTCTGGCTGTCTTTATGGATCAGTGGGGTCAGAGGGATGTTCATCAGGATCATCAGGTGGCAATGCTGCAAAGGCCTTTGCAGTGGGTTTTCTTCTCTGATTCACATCAGGACACGTCCAGAGTAACAATGGCACAGATGAGATCACAGCAACCCTGGCCCCATCATCCACGACTTACTGTGAGCCGTTATGGGATTTCAGTGTTTCAAATAGGACACGCCATTTTGGCAACAGGGCAGCAGCTGCCTCATGGCACTGTCCCACAGTCGGACCCCAATTTGGTCCCACTCCTCCAGACCAAATACTCTCCTATTGTTTATGGAAGAGTCTTTTCTAGACACCCARGCAAGGACCTTTTGTAGATCTTCCTTATCTACTTTCTTGCCCTATTGTTTTAAGATCTTAAGAAAAACTTCTAAAATATCTTTTTGTTCCTTCATCAAATGTGACCTCACACTCCCCAGCCGCTTACCTCTTTCCTTTCAAAAAGTTTTGATGTGTGCACAAAGTAAGCTTCCTTTCGCCTTGATCCCTCCACTCCCCTTCAGCATGAACCCTGGAGTTCAGCTGGGTGGTTCAACCGCAGAGACAGCTAGTCCTCAAGCCCCACCTTGGGCACCACTGGTTGCACCTTGTGAAGAAACAGACTCAGTATGGGATGCAGAGTGAGACAACCTTTTTTCTCAAACCAATTTCTTTTATATTYTCTTAACGCAAGTGTTGTGACGCTTACAACCAATCAGCATCTTGCAAGTCGTGCTGKTGTAGTTACCTTCTTTTCCTTGCTTTGTTCCTTATCTGTTGATAAGACATTCTGCACGCGGTTGCAGTCCTCTTCCTTTTCCTGTTCTGTTGCTTATTTGCTGACAAGCCGTTCGGTACTGCATTCCTTAAGGTTAATTATAACAAGGCATCCTGTACTATTGTCCCTGAAGCGGGCCTCCACACTTAAGCTTTTAAATTGTTTCAACAATTTGTAGAACTAATTCCCAAGTGTAAGTTCACTACTCATTAAGACTATCTAAGGAAACAAAAATACATGTATATTGATTAAAGTTTCACTAGTGTGCCAATGTCTAAGAGGCATGATATTATGAACAGCAACACTTTCTCTTCAGTTTTTATTTCTAAAATTGTACAGCATTTTATAGAAGATGACACATGTAAATTTCATAACAGCTAATGTAAGAAGCTCTATATCCTCATTCTTTTTGTATGCTTTATTAACATTAGTGAACATAATTCCATAATGAAAAAAAAATGCAGTACAARGCATGAACGTACTATCACAGTAATTGCTATTTACAATTACTACAGTAACACATTCTGGTGGTGGTAACATATATTCATTGCAGTTCTGACTTGTGAGGTGAGACAGCCTAAGACTTTGACTAGTACTCTCCAAAATGTCATATTCAGCAAGCTGAATATGCAAAGGAATAAAAGTGAGAATTTTGGAGAAAGTTTTGGCATTCCCAGTTTGATTGTGTTCTTGTTCCATATATCAACCAAAAGCTGTTCTCATAATGATAGCCTAGCAGGTTAGTTTATAAACTACATTTTCAAATTAAGCTTCATTACTTTTTATCATCTCTTGCATACTTATAACATTTTTTCCTTCTGAAATAAGAAATAATTTTACAAGAGATGGAGCTGATTATTCATCACTATTTATTCAAGACTATTTTCTTTATTATTATTTTTATGAGCATAACTAGCACAAGCAAGTTCCTTAGCTATCTTACCAGTTAAAATCCATCTTTCATTCACAAATTATGTGTTTAGTCCCAGAATAGAATAGAAAAGGTTATTTTATCAATAATTTCTTAGTCTTCATTAAAATCCATAAAACAGTCAATCTTTCCCAGTGACAGCAGCATATCGTTTTGATTAGATGCAATACTGATAGTAGAAGTCAAAAATAACAAAAAAATGAAAATAAATATGAGACTACTTAGAAGGTAAAATGCAGTTGTTGTAATATTTATTTTTCTTCTAGCAGAGAAAATGTGTAAATTTTATACCCGCTGCGTGCTTTTATACCCTCATAGAAAATAGATCATAAGATGCCTCAAGTAGTAAATTCAGTCCATTCAAAGACTGGACAAATCATACCAGTTTTCCAGCAGATATTGATTATTTGCTAATTTCCCAAAATGATATACTGGTTACTGTAATATGATTTTTTTCTAAATTCTTCCCCTTAAATCTTGCTTGCTAAAACCTAGTCTCCTTACATGTTCTGAGTTCAATGAAACACATGGATTGTTGTTTTTTTGTACCAGTGATTTGCAATGCAAGATTCAAAATATACCAAAGGAGATAGTTATTAACACACAACCTTACAGCTTGCTGACAAAGTTCCTGTGGATAATAAAATTTAGCACTTGTTCAGAAATACATGGTACTTAAGCAGTACATGAAATGAAGATCACTTGAGGTTTAGTAAAATCATACAGAAACCATATCTCAAAAGAACAAAAAACAAAAGCCATCTTGAGCTTTAAGTATCTGTACTTATGAAAGTACATATGAAAGAATACTGAGAGAAGCATTTTTATCCTGTTCATATTTTTTCTTCAACATCTGCTATTTTCAAATACTACACTAAATTTCATCATGACCTTTCTTATGTTCAAGTTTTTATGTCAGCCTTTCCTCATTTATACTGAACATATATATTGGTTAGAGAGGAATGAAAAAAAAAAAAGGAATTTCTAAATTAAGAGCATTAGGTTTGACTGAAACCTGTACTACCTTTCCTACTGCATTACTCTACACACCAGATTATAAAGTTTTCTCCTTTTCTCTCATTTTTATCAAGGCTATAGTTATCTGAAGACATTGCATCAAAGGAAATGACTGTTTATCTGCTTTTATGGTGCAATATTTCAATTGTTTATGCATTTCATGGACATTGCCATTTCATATAGTGAGTAGGGCTGGCATAGCTAGAGTTCCATYACTTTTCAGCTCCTTCCTTGTCCATGAGCTCAAAAGAAAGATAATAGATGGAGTAAATCCTTCAGTGTGAAACAGAGTTAAAATGTTCTCTCTTTTTTTTTTTTTTTTTTCTCCTTCTTTTTTTTCCTAGTATAAAATGTATTTGTATCCCCAGGTCCTTTTGCTGAGGATCAGAGACCCCTCACAGTTTCCTCTGCTACAGTGTCTTCCTGAGATTGCTATGGAGCAGGAAGGTAACTTTCTCTTGCCAATCCCCACGGCACTTACTATAATAGTATTCCTCCTCACATGAAAGAAAGCATCCTCGCAGTGATGTGATTCTTCTCTTTTCAATCCAACCCTACAATTATGGGCAATCATATTAGCAAATACCAATTTAACTTAGTATTTTAACTTTGCTTGGAAATAGTTTTATGGATATGAAAAAGACAAGTCTTGAAAAAGGACTTGAAAAAAAAGACAAGAAAATACTTCTCAGATTAACATTTTCCTGATTTTTATGGGGGTGTTATTTTTTGATCACATTAACCTGCAGTATCACAAAGCTGTGGGTTTAATATCTTTTGAACTTTAATGATCTTCCTATATTTCTTGAAAATCTTTCTCTCAGTCTCATTACCAATGAAATAAATATTTTCTTGTGCTTTATTTAGATAGTATTCAGAAATCTAAATGGTATTTGCAACATTATGTATTAGTATTAACTTTTTGATCACCTCTGAAATTACAACATGACTTTTTTTTTTTTTTTTTTTTTTTGAGTGCCATCAGTGAGATTTTCATAGAAGAAATATTGTTACTGCCAATATAATTGAATTACCCGGTAAGGGGAAAAAAAAAAAAAACCCAAAACACTATTTGTGTTCAGGGGACTAGATCAGATTAAATGTTTCTTTTCTGCATGTAAAATAAAGAATGATATGCATAAGCCCATTTTCTTTAAAACCAGAAATATTAACCTATGACTTTTAAATTAAACATTACCTACAATATTCTTCCCAGGAAATCCTAACTCTTTCAATTGAAAACAGGCTTTTCTTTAAAAAAAAAATCAAGAAAAGTAAAACAGCCTCTATATAATGAAAATACAGTGATTTTGCACTTCTAAAGGGGCTTTTTACTCCAGGCTTTCAAAGCCGCTTAGAAGCATTAAGGATGAGGATTTTAAAAGGAATTAATATTAACCTACAGATGCTCTTGCTGAACCGTGGAAAATTTTCACTACCTTCAGTCAGATCTGAATTAGGACAGTTTTGACTGTTTTAGAACACTCTTCCTCTGCACCTTCTTCACTCAAGTTATTTTGCATACCTGATGGTTTTAAGAAGTAAATACTCATTATWATTCATAATCGAATGTGGTGCATTTAATCAAGTAGCATAAAAGGGCTACAGTGAACTTGTTGGCAGTTTAGACTTGAATTTCAGAGTAGTGTCATAAATATACTGTGATATAGCTATCCGGAGTAGCACAGGTCCTGTCATGCAATGGGTATATAGATTTCTTATTCATTAAGCAGTGAGAACTCTTTAGAATGGAGTTTTTAATACCCTCAGGTAAGTGTCAGGCAGCTCTGGCTGACTGATACCAAGAAAAGACTCTTAATTGGTTATCTGTTTTTTTAGGAAAGATGAGATAATATTAAATCTGTGTAGAAAATTGCTTTTTGGCAGGGAAATAATATTGTTATTAGGTAAGTCAAGAAGGTTGTGATAGAAATCAAAATCTGAATTTCAGAAGAACTGAGAATTTCCATCCCATTCTTCATTTGCCTGTCTTTAACCATTTTCTTTGGACTTCTGAGGAGACTGTCCAAAGAAGCCATTTCTCATTCTCCTCAGCAACTGTGGGTTGCAATTGATTCTTGTGATTAGGTCCAGCCCGCTCAGTGCAATACACAGGAGTCCATGGTACAAGTAACATGCCCATGTCTCCTGTGGYTTCTCAGTGTCTCCCACAGGGACAGTACTTTAACTACCCATGCATGAGGATGCCACAGTCCCACTGCAGTACACGGTCCCACAGCTCGTGAGCAAGGCCAGCAGAGCAGGCTGAGTGATGGTACCTAAGTCAACATCCCAGGGTGACAGGGTAAGACCAGCAAGAGAGGAGGCCAGGAACAGGCATGTCCACAGTGCAGCTCAAGCCAGGATGGAGATATTTGCTGCACAGTGTCAAAACTGAACTTAATCCTAGAGGAGGAAAGAGAAGGGGGASGGTTGTTACAGAGCTTGTGAGTGTGCTCAAGACCCTAACATTGTCATTATGAAAGTTTGTGCTTAGTAACAATCACAGAATACATCACTACCATCCATTCATCCCCGTGTTTATCTTTCTCCCCCAAATTTGTGGTAAGAATTGTTTCTTACAACTTGTTACATTTCCAACAACACTGTTATGTTTTACCTCTTACCTGCCCATTAWCTGTCTGAAGTACATATATTCTTAGTTATCCAATCATATATATTTACTAGTGATCATTAAAATTTTACATGATTGTGCTAGTACAAATAGTAACTAAAAACAAAAGTTCTCAGTTTTACATAGTTTTCCATCTTCTCAGTAATTTGTTCCATGTGATCTGTGATTTAAAGTATCATAAGGGATTTATTTCCTGTCATTACTGGTTTTAGCTCTCTTCTCTGTGTATATGCAGAAGACTTAATTATTATAATTTKGTAATTTACCTAGCTACACAAGGAACAGTTTTTGTCATATTCACTAGMACTTCTTAGACCATTATATGTCCTTTCAGATACCTTCTCAGACTGTAGATAACATAGGCTGTTCACTATTTGTGTGAAATGCTAGTTCTCTGCAATCCTCCCGATTCCCCACAAGTATTTTCTAGTCCATTATACAAAATGCACTCATTGCAGATACTGAATCTGGTGAATATTGCCTTGGTGATTCACTAGAGTGCTGGTTAATGTTTTGATAAGTTGAATTACTGGGGAAAATATGACAGATTAATCAGCTATCAGGTATTTCTTATATGTCTGAATTAATAATTTGCCTGATATATCATGAATTGTCAGAGAGAAAGATGGTTGTTTAATACAAAAGCTGGACCTCTGTGACATACACTATTATATTAACATTAGAGAATGAATTTTTTTTTTTTTTTTTTTCACAACTAGAGCCAAGGAGGAGATAATAAGAACTAAAGACATTCTTTCAACAGCAAMATTTTCTTTTTTCTCAGATATTTAACAAAGAAACATTGGGAGTCAAAGTTGGCTATGGGTTTTTATGAGTTCTAGATTTATGATTGATTGCTATTCAGATTCAATTTTTAGTGGTAACTGGTTATCTTTGTATGTGCAAAATCCTGTAATCMTGTGTCATTAATAATATGGTATATCTAAAAGAGATGCCCGTAACACAATTATAAACATGCACTTTCTTTCTCTCTCTCTTCCTCTCTGTAAGTGTATATAATTATTATTTCACTGGGAAACTTTTTTAAAATAAATCAAATGTTTGATATACTTACATATATAAGTTAGAATATAAAAATAAATCWTCCTCTTTTCCCACTCCCCCACCTATGGCAATATGGCTATCCGATAGCCTGGAATGAGTTCAATCTCGAATTTAAAAAAAAAGGTTTAACTAAATTCAGAGGGACTTGGGCCCCTTACATCAGCCCACAGTTGTGGAGCTACAATCAGATACAGAAAATGTGCAGTCGCTGAAGACCACATCTGACAGTCCTTGTGGTATAACAGAATTATCCTCAATAAAAGCAAATATTACCCTTTAGAGACAGAATTTTCTTAAAGGCTTGTTCAAAGCCATGAATCATCACTTTTTTCATCCTCACAGAATAAGCATACATTTTTTTAAGACTTTATGCTCCATATATTGTAATTATTTAGTAACACATGTATGCAAACAAATAACTGAACAAACAAAATTTGTCCATCTGGAGAAAGACATTTCACAGGCAAAGTTTTCTCCTTCTGAAAAAAACAAAAACAAAAACAAGTATGCCAAATGTTGTTAGTTATACAGTTTTATGAACCCAGAGAAAGCTTTCTGGTGTTTTTGTGGTAAGAATCTATGTAGATCCAAACATGTAGTAAGTGAAAGCAAAGCAGAAATGTAACTTATTGATAGAATAAATAGTATTACTTTGGAACTGTAACTTCAGCAGTGCTACATATGTTGTTCATTTAGATATGAAGCTCTATCTCTAAGAGACTTAAATGTTAGTGAGATTCTTCCCTGTTATCTACTTGTCATGGACAGTTTGATGAACTAGAATCTATAGCTGACAGCATATTTCAACCSTATTTTTCCTTGGAGTCACTGAAAGTGCATAGAATTCATATTATTCTTTGTGGTAGCCCTACTGTGTGTCTCCTAAAAAAATCATAGGATTTGGGGAAAAAAAAAATCGATATGATTTAAGTTTATAATCCTTGTGCCGCTAGATGTCTCTGTACAACAAACTTCTAGAAGGATTGCCATAAAGTACCACGCGACTTGGAAAGGCAGAGCATGCAAGAATAGTAATGAAATTGACATGAGCAGAACTTGAACTTTTTTTTTTTTTTTTTCTTTTTAGGCAATAATTGCAATAACTAGGAACAACAGTGAAGATTATTCACCTGCACCAAACATTATTATTCATTGGCACAATGGCATGTCGTTGACGGTCAGCATCATTCAATTGCCTGTGTAATGTCTCCTCCACAAGGGTAAAAATGATGTGTTGAAACCAGCCTGTAACATTTRGCTGTCTTGCTCGTTCAACTGACCAGCTTAGAGTGCCCTCAGTGTTGTGTATGTAAACCAGTTTTAAAGTAACAAGTGTTGCAGCTAGTTAAGAAAATAACAATACTACTTTAATTAAATAAAATACTATCATTTATGGATAGTAATCTAAGAAAATCCTTGTTCTTAAAGAATTGGATCTGTAAGTTCATATTTAAAAAGCAACATTTCTGAATTGCACACATTTAGAGCCAAAGAGACTTCTCCTTGCTAAATTAGGGTTGTTTAAGGTTTAGAAACATGTCAAGTGTTCGCAAAATAATTTGGACAGTAGTGTGCTGCAGGGATACTTGTGTGTTGAGCAGCACTAGAAACTTGATGTGAAACAATTATTTTGTTGTATCCTGGAGGAACTAAGCTTGGCAAGAAAATCATTGCATAAAACTAAACAKATTAGATGTCTGCTTGTTTTGGGTCAAATTTTTTGTTTGTTTTTAAATAAAATCTTTAAGTCTGCCTTTTGCTCTTCATAAACCTTAGCATATTGCTTTGTACAACATGCTTCCTATTGATTCCTCCTTCAGAAAAACAGCTTCAGGAAAAACGGCAGACCATATCCATAGGCARTTTAGGAATGGTGCTTCCTTCACTGCAATTCAGATTTTATTTTATTTGGAGGACAGCATATATTATGCCATGATAATGTTCTCAATTCTTTTTGGATCTGAAATTATCCGTTGGCTATTTTCTAATTATTTACATCTAGTAATGGACCACTTCCCATATTTTGACTGCTCTTTTTTTATTTTGTTTTTCCCCCAAAGGAGTTTTATTCATACTTTATTAATGTATTTTCCTTGGTACCAAAACTATCACATAAATTATTGTGATGATTGCCATAGGACTTTTCCAAATCACAAAAAAACAAAAGGTAGRTGTTGTATGACTCATCTAACAAAGTTCATTTGCAATTAATTTGCTGCATGTTTGCTCATTTGTTTGAGTATAGAAAGAATTCCTTTAACTATTGTATATGTTTTTTTCTTCCTGAAGACACTTTCAAAGATGTTAAGTCCAGATAACTTTGGAGGAATTGGTAAATATAGTTAGAAAAATATTCACAGACATCTCTTGTGACTTTTAAAACCTTTCCCTTTGTTTGTATTCTGACCAATGGCCAGAACAGCCCTATATGATTAAATATGTACACACATATGTGTGTGTGTATGTATATATATGTATATATGTACATTAGCCAAAGTATATTTAAAACAATATACAACACCAAGACCAGGCAATGGAATTCAATAATCTATATTATTATTCAAATGTTTCCTGCATTAATTCAGTTTGAGATGATTAGCGCTTAGAAACAGTGATTTAGGAACAGTCCCAGGCTGTATGGGAGTTAGCATCAAAATGGACAATCCCTAATAAGGAGTTCTTATGACCTTATTTTGGAACATGATTGAGTTTCATAATATGGTCACGGTCCATTCAATGACACTGATCCTATAGCAGAGAAGGATCACAGACGTGTTTGATTAATTCATAGAGATAGAATCATAKAATCATAGAATGGCTAGGGCTTGAAGGGACCTCTRGAGKTCATCTAGTCCAACCTCCCTGCACACGCATGGTCGGTCCCCTAGAGTATGTGGCACAGGGTGATGTCCAGGCGGGTTTTGAAGATCTCCAGAGAAGGAGACTCCACCACCTCTCTGGGCAGCCTGTTCCAGTGCTCTGTCACCCTCAC